>VUQK01017422.1:0-15945 GCA_015106715.1 Bujurquina vittata
TGTCTTATATTTGGAAAAAAAATGTCGAGGCTGCGGTTTTTTGTATGTTGTCCATAGTCCTGATGGACCACGGACAACATTACTGCTGCTCCCGCGGCCTCCACATCCCTCCGATCATTCCGCTCCAGATCCGTCCGCATCCCGCTGTTAATGCGGCAAAAGGTACCGGTACTATGGCTTATATTTTTCCAACGTACAGTTTACTATGTCTTACTTTCGGGGTACGTCTTACATTAGCCGACCCCCTTAAAACCCCCACTAAGTCTTACTGTCGGGGAAACACGGTAGTTCGAAAGTTACGTGAATCAAAACTCCGAGGAGCAGTGAATGCACCATGAATGCGTCTTTACGTAGCTTCCAAGCTGTACGTCGCTGACTGTACACAGACAAGATGGCAACTTCATTGGAAGACGAATTTGAAGATGCGCCCGATGTGGAGCCGTTAGAACCAACGCTGAAGAATATCATCGAGCAGAAATCTTTGAAATGGATATTTGTAGGTGGGAAGGGTGGCGTCGGTAAAACGACATGTAGGTGAGTTGATTAAAAATGCTAATTCGTTTTCCGATTCTGGCTCAGGCTGAGCTGCTGCCTGTCACGGCTAGCTTGGATTAGCCCTTAACATAAGTTGAAGCGGATCATTGTACGAAAATGAATAACAGGTCATTTTTCCACAACGAGAGTCTGACTGGCGTTAGAATTTTGACTGAAGACTTGCTAGCGTCAAAGTAAAGTGACAGGTATATTTTAGCAAGGAGTCAATTCGCCGGGTAGTTTGGTAGCTGTCAAGCCCAGTCAGCAGCTAACGTTAGCCAGCTGACACATGGATTCACGACTTTCTCAGCAGCTTCAATGATCACCGCGTAAAATAACATCGACGACCTGCCGCTAAGCTGATCTGTTTTTTTTTTCTTCTTCACTTTACTCAGGCGTAAAGGGGACACCGGTGTTAGCTGTCGAGCCTGCATTATCGCGCTTTTCTTTATTCATAACAAGGAGAAATGAAATACGAATTAACGTGATTTCAGCTTTCTGTTGCTGAAAGTAGGTTTAGTCTGTCTGTAGAGCACGTATTTCAACATGTAACAAAACCACCATCCCAGAGCAGCCACAATAACAAGGCACACTGCACATGTGCCTGCATTTATTTTATGATTGCTGCTCTCAGGAAATAATTGGCAGCTGCTGCCGAAAATGAACTTGATCTGGAGACATTTCTTTGGTCTATGACTAGAACAGAGCTACTTTTGATTTGGAAAGTTTGGAATTGATTAAATTTGTGCATTTCTTTAAGCTCGTCAACAAGGGCAGTAGTATGCGTTTACATTTTTGGATATGGGTCTGTAACAGTTTACCTGTTACAGTGATTTGATTAATAATCGGCATGTATACGTTTTATAGAGTAGATTAACACTGCCACATCTTTTGTCATGCAAATTAGTGATGCAAACACTGTCAACTGTAATACAGTAACAGGCAACTACTATTTCCTGAAAGTAACTGGGGTTAGTTAATGCCCACAAAGCTGGAATTAATTTTATTTTTACTTAGTGATTTACACAACCTTTACGCACATAAGGAATTAAGAATCCAAAGCATTGCATATCTGGTTGTTGCTCAGTTGCACAGCATTTCTTACATGCAGTCTACCTAAAAACTCATTGACTCTTAATTTTAAAAGGAAGTTTTATGATGCATAACATAACATTTTTATTCGTGCTACTTATCTCCTCACACTGTCCAGCTTACTGTAGACTGTGTGCTACTGGGACATGAGATGCTCTTGTAAGACTCCATCAAACTTGTCTTCTCTCTGACCTTTTGATAGCTGTAGTTTGGCTGTCCAGCTGGCTGCTGTCCGGGAGAGTGTCCTCATTATTTCCACAGATCCTGCCCATAACATCTCTGATGCTTTTGACCAAAAGTTCTCAAAAGTACCCACTAAAGTTAAGGGCTATGACAACCTCTTTGCAATGGTAAGTGTCGACACATTAAAAAAAATCAGTACTTCATTACTCTGCCACCTCATTTGTGTATATTTACACCTTACAGCTATTAAAAGTAAAAAGGAGAAGCTACTGCTTACAGTGCTTAAAAGTTAACTCTCAAACTGCACGCTGTGGAGCTTTTGGAATGATAGTTGCAAATGTTTTTGCAAAATAATACATTTGGAGCAACATAGTTAACATTAATGAAATCTTTAAAAGTCTAAGGCTTAGACACGTTTTAGGAGGCAAACAAGGTTTGTTTATTCTGTTTTTGGAAAATAAAGTTTAGTGCATGAGCTCACCATCTCTTCAGAGTCATGAGGATAGCCAGTTCCACATGTGAGTCTCACAAGCACCATTGTGAAGCAAACTCAATCACTGGAGGGCATAAAACAATTTGCAGTCTGTGTGAAGTGTGCTGATCTGTGGATGTTGGTGTGTGTGTGTGTGTGTACAGGAGATTGACCCGAGCCTGGGTGTGGCAGAGCTACCTGATGAGTTCTTTGAGGAGGACAACATGCTCAGCATGGGCAAGAAGATGATGCAGGAAGCCATGAGCGCCTTCCCTGGCATTGATGAGGCTATGAGCTATGCAGAGGTCATGAGGTAGTTCTGCATTTGCCTTTTACTGTAGCATGTCTGAGATTTTGAAGGAAAGGTGGTGAGTATTATACTTAGCACTTTTGTCTCCCTCAGGTTAGTGAAGGGAATGAACTTCTCAGTGGTGGTCTTTGATACTGCCCCTACTGGCCACACACTGCGACTGCTCAACTTCCCCACCATTGTGGAGCGAGGCCTGGGTCGCCTCATGCAGATCAAGAACCAGATCAGCCCTTTCATCTCTCAGGTGCGAGCTGGGACGAGTAGATAAGTTCAAAACATTTTCTGGAGTCTGCACATAAAATATGACCTGATTAAAATCCTTATATGCAGTCTGTGTGTGTGTGTCTCTCTCTGTCTCTCTCTCTGCCTGTTGCTGTCTCTAGATGTGTAATATGCTCGGACTGGGTGACATGAACGCAGACCAGCTGGCCTCGAAGCTTGAAGAAACCCTGCCCGTCATTCGCTCAGTTAGCGAGCAGTTCAAAGACCCCGTAAGTCACGTTCATATACAGCTTTGGTAATTTAAGCGTAATGCAGTTCAGTTTTACTCATATAGCCCCAGCTTACATTGATCAGATGATCTTCTGCGAAGAAACATTTGATTGAAGGTAGGAAGAACTGCCTTTTAACAGGAAGAGACCTCTGGCAGAACCATGTTCAGGGGGGAGCAGCTTTTGTGAATTTGGGGTGGAGAAAAAACACAAAATAGGAGCATAGCATGACAACAAAGAACAAAACACAGGAAAGTGAAGGCAGAAGGTATAATGTGCAGGAGTGATATATTAAAAAATTGGGAGTGAAGAGTGGAGTGGAGAAGCATTTATAGAGCATCATGGGATGTCCCCCTGCAGTTTGAGCCTACTACAACATAACTAAGAGATGGTTCAGGGTCACCTTATCCAGTCCTAACTAAAGGGAATGTTCGAGCTAAACCTAATTTTAAAAGTAGAAAGGTAGTCTGTTTCCTGAACCTGAACTGGGAACTGGTTTCAGAGAAAATGGGCCTGCTAGCTGAAGGTTCTGCCTCCCATTCTACTTCTGGAAACTCTAGCAACCCAAGTAAGCCAGAAAAAGAGAGAGAATGCTGGGATAATATGATATAATGTCTAATCAGGATCACATGAAGAGGAAGACTTAAACTTCAGTTTGTATTTGCTAATATGAGGGAAAACATTTATTTTCTAGTCCAAGTCCGTATTCTCACTGTTGCATTTTAGAACAACTTGTTAAAAAGCAAATTACAGTAGTTCAGCCTAAAAATAATAAAATGCTTGGGCTGTTTTTTGTTTTTTTCTAGTCTCGCTCTGAGACAGAATGTTCCTAATTTTGGCAGCATTGTACAGATGAAATAGACACATTATCGTCACTTCAAGTTGTAGTTGCTTTGATGGTTTTCTGTGTTTTAATTTCTTTTCTTTTTCCTCCGTCTTGTGTCAAATAAGGCTTTTCACACTGCACTTCACAGCCATATAGAATCAGAATACTTTATTGATCCCAGAGGGAAATTCCTGTTGTTACATCAGCATCCGTATATACTACTCTCATGAGGTGCTGTGGTAGCATGCAACACATGCTGCTTTGCACATGAACGTAACAAGCCTAGTGTGATGACAGTAGAAACTGTAACTGGTTTGTCAGTTGTGTTTGTAGATACAGGAGAGTTTTTTGGAGTGAATGTCACTGTGTATCACTCTGGGACCAGCCTGTTGCACATGCATGTACTCCCCTATCCAATCTCACTTTATACTATTTTGGCAAGTTCCAACAGCATAGAATCACCTTTTCATTTAGTTTTAACTCCACCTGTGTTGAACCCCAGTAGCTAGTCTGTTTTACTTGACTGCTTTTGGGTCTTGTGGTTACATTGTGTTTCCTTTGGATTTTGTTCTCTGAACTGTGTAATCTAGTGTCACAATTATAGCTAATATAGCCCATATACTATAATTTCAGCATTCAAAAAAACTGAGCTTCAGCTAGTCATATTAATAGTCTTTACATATGTGTTGTCTCTTTCTCACTTTCCTGTCACCCTTTAGGAGCAGACCACCTTCATCTGTGTGTGTATTGCTGAGTTTCTGTCGCTTTATGAGACAGAGCGGCTGATCCAGGAACTGGCCAAGTGCCGCATCGACACGCACAACATCATCGTCAACCAGCTTGTTTTCCCTGACGCAGATAGGCCGTGCAAAATGTGTGAAGCCCGCCATAAAATTCAGTCCAAGTATTTAGATCAGGTATGAATCAGGAATTATGTAAAAGTTTATTTGCGGTTAACTGTCGCATGTCTTTTAGTGATGGTCTGTCTTTTCCCCACAGATGGAAGATCTTTATGAGGATTTCCACATAGTCAAGTTACCGCTACTGCCCCATGAAGTTCGAGGTGCTGACAAGGTCAACACGTTCTCTAAGCAACTTCTGGAACCCTACAAACCCCCAAACAAGTGATTTCCTTCCTACTTGCAAGACCCCCCCCCCCATCCCCCATTCTACAGACAACAGCTCTACAGTCTGAGCTATCCTCCTCTGAGCTCCCTCCCCAGCCAGCCTCAAATCCTGCAGCAGCAGCCTCGAGACGATCCACTCTGTCCTCAACTCGGTATCTTCAGCATAGCACAGTCACACATTGAAGGGGACCCCCACCCCCACAACATCACAGGCAAACCGATAGAGAAGCCGCTATATTTTTAGAGATAAGACAGTACATATGCGTGCTGCCTTACTCTCACTTCACCTTCTCTTGTCTTCATATTCACTGTGGCAGTTCCTACTTTAAGCATTTAACTTTTTCTCAACAAAAGAATTGGAGAAAAAAAAAATCCTCTTGATATCCTCCCCCATCCTGTGCAGTGTCCGGCCTCAGTTGTGAAAAACGACGTGTTTCCAGTGATGGTGCTGTGCGTTTGAGGAGAATAGATGGGTTGATGTTTATGACTTGATTGTTCTGTGTGATTTGGTGACTGTCTCTCTTCCTCCATTTGACTTGCAAGGAAAAATTTTAAACAAACTCAAACGTGTTACACTTTTTCCATCCAGATCTCTACAGATTCAGGGTGTGGTAGCAGGGGAAATAAAAAAACAAAAACACTAAAAAGCAGGAATACAGGCTGTGTGTGTCTTTTTTTTTTTTTTTTTAACAGTTTTTGTTATTGCGAACGGAGAAAAACCGAGGCATGCTAAAGTGTCTCTTTTACCATTTCTCAGATCATTAGACGGCAGTAACAGGAAAGTCGGGCAGATTAGTCGTTTTAAATCCATAAAGGCCACTGTAGCTGTAGGATGCAGTACCAGTTTAAGAGGCAGTTACGTGATGTGACTGTTGATGTTTGATTGGCTGGAAGCTAAAGATGCTGGACACTGCTGATCTCTTTGTTCCTGTTTCTAAACAGTGCTCATAAAACTCATCCAGTGTGTTTCTGTCAAACGCGTCCATCCTGTTGACTCAGAACTATATGGGAACAATATTGAAAGACATTAGTAGCCTTATTTAGTGGATTGTTTATTAAAACACACATTGAATGTTGCTTGATCAAGTGTTGAACAAATGAATGATGAGTTAAAGGAAATTTAAAATCTCCTTTCCTGCTTGATTGAATATCGGACCCCAGTTTGCTTCCCAAGCAAAAAGGCATAAATAACAGGATAGTGCGCTCAGTTAAAGCTTCATTTCCCCCCTCTCTGTCACGGAAAGCTTTTGAGTCCGAATCTGTTTTCTATAGATTTTCTTTAAATGATATTGCCAGCGTTAATTAAAACAAACTTGCCTCAGCTGAAAGCCTTTTGTGGTCCTTTCTTTTTCGTGTGCGTGTTAGTTTAATTAGTCGGTTAATTGGAGTGGATTGAAGCAAATTCTCGTGCTCGCGCAGACGCACCAAACTGACTAGTGTGGAGATTGGCGCCGACAGAGCCCGAAGCCCCGTTTGACCTTCAGCAGAGCGGTTCAGGAGCAGCCGAGAAGCCTCTCGCTGAAAATGACGGCACAGAATACCCATTGTGTTGTTGGAGTCCTGTCTCAGTTTAAAATATGATTAATAAGTCATGTTTGGTACTTTGATGCCAAGTCGTGAATAAAAACTGATCAGAAACTTTCGAGGTGGGGGCTGCATCCCCACAGATGTCTTCTTGCTCCAAGAAAATTAAGGTTAAGAAAAGTGGATGAAACTGAGATCAGATGCACTTATAACACGCTATTATGTTGTTAGAACACGCAGTAATTATAGATCTGTGACTGGGAAATTGGTAGATTTGTTTTCGTATCGCTTAACACGAAACTTTGCCATGGTCCACTTGCTCCTGTTGCATAATCCCCCCACTGTACTGCACGGTCCTGTGCGCTCCTTGTGCCCCGGCGCTGCGGCCTGTCGCTTGCGCTCCATCACCTAGCCCCGCTCTCCCGGTCGGGGGTCGCGTTAACGAGCTCCTCCTTCTCGTTTTGGGGATTTACCCCGGGGCGCGCTGACCACTGGACACACCGAGGAGGCAAGGAGGATTACAGCCACGCATGAGCCTGAAGATATGAGGCTTCTAAAGTCGACGAGAGAACCGCACAGGACAAGGCAAAGAGAAGAACTGAAAATATGAATTCACTCTCCCGGTGGTGCCAATTACGCACAGGGGACGCGCTGAACGTTTCAGCAAGATAAATCGCAACAAAGGGTAAGAAGATGGGGTTTTTTTGTTTTTTTTTTTTAGGTAAAAATGCTTCAACAATTAGTTTTAAGCAACAACTAAAACCTAAAGCAGTTTTATTTATGCATTAGGCTGAGTTTAAGATGACCAGAAAGTTTTTGTTTTTATTTTTTGTTTTCAGCGAGAGCATTGTATCCCGGTCTCTGGCTCCCATGAATTTGTCCAACGTGCTTTCAAACGGATTTCATGAAAGAATTCGTCACTTCTTGCAGACAGCTCTTGTTTTAGTCTAAAGCCCTGCGGGCCTTCTGTCGCCAATGACGGTCACGTACACGGCCAGAGTCGCAAACGCTCGATTCTGTGGCTTCTCCCAGCTGCTCTGGGCCTGGAAAGGGAGCATCTACAAGGTGTTATACAAAGAATTCCTGGCTTTCTTCGCCATGTACACGGCCATCAGCGTCACTTACAGGTGAGAAAGAAAGGACTGCTTCATCGGTGCTTTGATGCATTCATCAGTACTAAACTCTGGATAACTTTCACTTTTTTAGATTTTTCCTGTATGATGACCAGAAAAGGTATTTTGAAAAGCTGGCAATTTACTGCAATCACTATGCCAGTCTCATCCCCATGTCTTTTGTACTGGGTAAGATTTAAAGATGAACTTTTTGCAGTCTCCCAGCTCTGGATTCACTCTTGTGTTTTACCTCTTGACGTTTGCATGTTTTCTGCAGAAAACGGGCATAGCTTGCAAAATGTCCTGTTTTTTGCACATTTGTCACACTTAAATGTTTCAGATCATTTTTAATATTAGACAAAGATAACTCGAGTAAATGCAAAATGCTGTTTTAAAGTCAAGATTGCTTTTACTTTAAGGGAAAAAAGCTTTTTTTTTTTGGCATAGCACTGTGATCAGTAAACTCAAACCACCTTTTTTGCTCTGCTGGACATCCCTTAGACCGCTTTATGGAATCAAGAGGACAGTATTTGATTTAATTAAAAAAAAAAGATCTTCCTGTTAGCTATTCTTTGCAGGTGTAAATTGTATCTGTTTGCAGGGTTCTATGTGACCCTGGTGGTGAACAGGTGGTGGAACCAGTACACCAGCATCCCGCTCCCTGACAGGCTCATGTGCGTGCTATCAGGCGGCCTCCAGGGAAGCGATGAGCGAGGCCGTCTGCTGAGACGCACCATGATGCGCTACGCCAGCCTGTCGGCCCTGCTCATCCTCCGCTCTGTCAGCACCGCTGTCTTTAAACGTTTCCCCACCATGGACCATGTGGTGGAGGCTGGTGAGAAGGATAGTTGAAGGTGGTGATGGTAGTGGTGAGGGTTTATTCTTAGCTGTGCGTGTAAAATAACCATTTTGTAGCCAGTGCACCACTATTCTCTCCTTTCTTTGACTGAAAACCTACATAAGAACTAAGTGCAGTTTTGGTCCGTGCAGGATTCATGACAAGAGATGAGCGAAAGAAGTTCGAAGGCCTCCACTCGCCGTATAACAAATACTGGATCCCCTGTGTTTGGTTCACAAACTTGGCTGCTGTGGCTCGCTGTGAGGGCAGAATCAAAGACGATCACACTCTCAAACTACTGCTGGAGGTGCGGCAGAACTGTAGTCGTGTTTTGACAGATATTCAGGTTGAGATGTGTATTCGCATTGACACAAAGACAGCAAGTTTCTTTATTTGTGTGTGAGCAGGAGCTGAATGCGTTTAGAGGGAAGTGCAGCATGCTGTTTCATTATGACATGATCAGTGTTCCCCTGGTTTACACTCAGGTAAGTCCTGACTATTGCACTGCTATAACTGTATTCATTCTTACGTATAGCTTCAACTGATTCTTGATTTTGTTTCATGCATTAAAATTAATCGTGGTTGGATTCCATTCTGCTGCTTGAATTCTTGCTGGTATTTATTGTGCACTGGGGTCATAGCCTGCTGCAACAGCAGAACAGAGCAGAGCGGTCTTTATCTTCTTACTAACAGTTGCTTTTCCTACAATGACACGTCGAAAGCTCTGCAGGGGAAAAAAATGCCTGTTGCATGTTTCAGTAACACTTTTTTGCTTTATTAGTGTTCACAAGCGTAAGCATAAAATTTTATGAATAGCTACACACCATCTGTTCCTCAGGTGGTGACTTTGGCAGTGTACAGTTTTTTCCTGGTCTGTCTAATTGGCCGCCAGTTCCTGGACCCCAGTCAAGGTTACCCGGGTCATGACCTTGACCTCTATGTGCCCATCTTCACCCTGCTGCAGTTCTTCTTCTATGCAGGCTGGCTCAAGGTCCGACTGAGGCTTACAACACATTTATTCACCTTTCGATTATTTAAAAAAAAAAGAAAAAAAAAAAGAACAGTGTCGATATTTTTTTGTTGTTGACATTTTCTGTTTTGTTCTGAAGGTCGCAGAGCAGCTGATCAACCCCTTTGGAGAAGACGATGATGACTTTGAGACCAACTGGCTGATCGATAGAAACTTCCAGGTTTCTCACTACTGTCTCTTTTTCTGATCTTGTAACCCTCAGTTTCTCAGGCAGGAACTTTGTGATACAACAAAGGAAATGTGAGGCCACATTATCAAATCCTGCTTCATCTTTGTTTCTTATTCCTATCTGTACCTCCATAATCTCAGCACTGCTATAATGACATTGTGGCAGTTATTAGAATCTGTAGGTGTTTGCGGCCGGTGATCATCAGGTAAAATTCATGCTTTTTTTGGGCTTGTATGACATTAATTTTACCTCTGTTTCTTCTTTTATTGTGGGCCTATTTTTTTTTTATCTGTGTGTGCATCTCTTTACATTTTGTAGGTGTCCATGATGGCTGTGGATGAGATGTATGGAGATCTGCCGATGATGGAGAGAGACCGTTACTGGAACGACTCCAATCCCCGACCACCTTACACCGCAGCCACTCTCTTTGTCCTGCGTAAACCCTCGTTCCAGGGGTCCACGTTTGACATGGCGTAAGTTTCACTTTGCTGTACTTTCTCATTCTAAGTGTGCTTCCTTTGTGAGTATGACACCTTCAATTGGATTCCCCCCTCATGGGGGGAAAATCTTCGGTGTTGAAAATGAAAGTATTCTACCTAAATTCAGCAAGTACTATGATGGCTGAGAAAAAGTAGAAATTATTCACAGAGAAAGGCTGAAAAATGTAAAACACAACTCTGACCATGAAACATAAATTGCTGTATCACTTGACAGGATTCCTAAAGAAGAGATGCACTTCCAGCCTCTGGAGGATATTGCTGAGAACTTGGAGGAGTCCGGCACTCGTCATCCTAACATGGCACTCTTCAACCGCCTCCTTAATGCAGCCCCGTCCCCAACTGGCCTAATGGGAGGGGCTCTTCGGCGCACCTCAGCACAGCTGCAGAGGCTGCGCCACTCTCCCGGTATTGAGCAGTATAACAGCGACGATGAAGATGAGGATAGTTGTAAAATAGGTAAAGGGGGTTCTCTGCCATCGGGGCTTGGGCAGGAGACACAGAGCACTGTGTGCAGTTTTAGGGAGGAGAAGAGTGTCAGAACGCCTCTTCTGGAGATTCAGTTTGGGGCAGAGCAGGACAGGCGAAGAAAGCAAACTGGTGTCAATGAGAGGAACGAGTTGAGCAGAGTGGAGAGCAGGAGCAATGAAGAGCAGCAGACAGAGGAAGAAGGGAAAGCAGAGAAGGGGGAGACATCCAGAGCTCCAGTGTCTGTGCTTCCTCCCCCGCCTAAGTCCTCTAGAGGGACTTCTACTCGACCATCCTCCACCATTCCCATCACATCCCATCACACCTCTGCTTTCCTGTTTCACCCAGCTGTCCACTCTAGTCTGGAGCTCTGCAGCTCCCAGCCAGCTATCAGTCACAACAGGGCTTTGTCTGCCATCCCCAAACCTCCCTTTGGAGGAAACAAAATGTCCTTCCTCACTGTGCCGTCCTTCAATGAACCTCAGCGTTTTCGCAGCGTGAGCATGGGGTCAGAGCTCACAGGGCCGTAGGTGGACAATTGGTGGGGTCACATGAACTTGTGATGGTTTGAAAATACAAGGTTTGATCCAGTGCACGCTTTCAGAAGTGGAATTAGTCACTGAAGTGGTACTTTCAGTCTTACTAGTTAGTAGCACATTTGTAGCCACAGTTTTTGGAAATTAGTTTAGTACATGAAACACTCCCTGATTTGTCATGCAAACCACTACTGAAGTTTGCCATTCAACAATAATCTGTAATGAATATCAAAAATCAAAAGGAGGAAAGGGAAAGGAAACATGTCTGGAACTAATGGTGTTTTTAAATGATGTTTGATATCTCAGTGTCTGGGATATCATCAACTTAATTTTGATTATACACTTGTAGCATATCAGCATGGGCACTGAAAGCAGGTGGAAATTGGCTTTTTTTAAGGGAAGGGCTCAAAGTAATTTGCATGTTGCACCTTGGTCGCTAGTGTGAGACACCAGATTTGAATTCAGAGTTGTAGAAGTTAAGACTTTTAATATTAACCAAAGTTTATTCTGAAAAACAAAATGCATGGGCAAAACAGTTTTTGATGTTCAGTTTATTCATCCTGATTATTTAAAAAAAAATGTAAATACATGCATATCTGTGTATTATTGTCTTCATTTTCTGCTACTTCATTTAAACAAATATTGACAAATATTGGTGTTACAGTGCTGTGCTCATTAACTTAAATGAGCACACCTAAATATACATTTATACATTTGATGCACTGTTTCAGCACATTATATGATGATTATTTAAAAACACATTTACAGGTACAATGTAGTTATAACACTAACCTCTCCAACTCACTATTTGGTTTTTAACAAGTGCCAAATGTACGTTCTGTACCAACAGGGACCAGCAGGGGGGGATAGCAGCAAACCAAATACAGCAGTGTGGTGAAATCCTCACTCAATTAAAAAAAAAGAAAAATGCACACATTCATCCCTGGAACTCTCCCTCCTACCTGGACTCCAACCGGAGGGAGAGTACCCACCTGGCCTGGGCGGACTGCCTCTTCTTAGCCAGGAAAGATGCAAGCGGGCTGTGCAGTCCTCACACAGGCTGTGCTACTCCAAAATGATACAACAGTTTTCACATTTCAAACTTAGTCATGTTAAGTACAGTTTCTGCCATCATGAATCAACATTTTGATTGTCTCTAACAGTTGCCTTGGAGCTATATTGGCTAACCACATTTTTATCATGTAATAAAGTGTAACAGATCAGGATGCATGGGTTGCTGAGAGACAAAACAAGACTAGGGTGCGATCATTTTAGGTGGCTTAAATCTGTGCAAACACTTATTGATTTGTTTTTGAGTTAATGTTACCATGAAAACAATTCTTTTGGACTTTTATGTACCTTTACTGAACAGTACTGCAGTACTCACTATACTTTGCCAGGCTGCCAGGATCTATTTCTCCTTTCTGTCCAGGCCTTGTTTGATCATCCTGTGAATCCTGCAGCTGTGAAACTTTAAAAAGCCATTTAGAAAATCAGTTTAACACAATAAGTTAAGCGGCCCAACACAACAAAAAGGTAAGTTCGAGAAGATCCACACAGTCACAAACTCACCTATGAGGCAGCTCTCGTCATGCAGATTTGCCTCTTTGTTGCTGGTTGTTATTCAAGACAGATCGAAGAGAAATCTGATCAGATATAACAAAAATAAAAAAAAATAACATTTGCGTGACTGACCAACTTACACAGCGGCAGGCCTGTGACCTGCCCCGTCTGCTCAGTGCTGCTCTTGGCTGTTTTGCATCAGCGAGGCGCTTGTTTTGTTGTCAGAACAATATGGAGAGGTGCTGCAGTGCTCTGGCTCCTCACCACCGTCTACGATGCCATCCTGCTGACCTGGGCACATTCAGTGTTGGACAGTCAGTCCCGGTGCAGGGGATTAGTATAGTAACACAGTGCAACAATCTCGACATATGTTGACATCTGCAGAAGTAAAGCTGGGTCTTATCGACATAAACATTATGACCTGGAAAGCAACGAGAAGAAGAATCTTTCGATGTCACACCAATCTGATGTTTCTACAAAAAGCTGTTACTTACTATGTTTTTTTTTTGTCTGTATAACTGAATTCTTACCAGTTTCAGTGACCCAGAAATTGTGTAGTTCCCCTCATTATCACTTGACCAGCATCAAAGGCTACCAGTATCTGCTTATCTGGGAACATCAAGAAACAGAGAAACTGTCCGGCCACATGAGGCTGTAGTTTTGTTTTGGAGCCCTCTTTTGTCAGGCTCCCAGAGTCAGTTTTATTTTTTCTACAAAGGTCAACCTATTCCAGTCTTTGTGCTGGCTTCAGGGGAAATGTGGTTGATGCTTTTGTCATTAAGTGTGAAAACATGAGTGTGGGGGAGGATTTCAAAGAAGTGTGCATTTCTCTGGAACCAGGAGAACTGAGGTCAGCAAGCAGGCTTACTGAAACTATCTCATTTGAGACTGAGCGCCGCTCTGCA
This sequence comes from Bujurquina vittata, assembly GCA_015106715.1. Taxonomy (NCBI): domain Eukaryota; kingdom Metazoa; phylum Chordata; class Actinopteri; order Cichliformes; family Cichlidae; genus Bujurquina; species Bujurquina vittata. Next base: position 13,678 of record VUQK01017422.1, read on the forward strand.
GTCCAATGATCAGCCCATATTTACCACACGGTAACGCGCCTTTGCACACTTTGGCGCTCACGCTGCTTATGCGCGTTTGCCCCTGTGTGGTTTCTGTTTATGGGACTTTGTGGAAAAAGAAGTGTGTTCCTGAAACAGAAAAAAGCAAAAGAAACAAAAATGTGGGAAGAAAGGAAACTTTCGCAAGATAAGCTTCTTGGAATCTGAAACCTGCAAATGTTTACTTTGTTATGACAGATGTGGACCACAACAGACACAAGATGTGCTGCAGATTCCTGTTAGCCAGCATTGCCTGAACATCAGTTGTGAAAGCTTCCACCTACTTACTTCAGTTTCTGAGCTGCACAATCACAGACTGCAATTTCTGAAAATTTCTGCTTCATCACAGTCAGTTTCCTTGCACTAGCTTACCCATACCAAAACCCATAAATATCAAAAAAACTATAGTTAAAGGAAATTCTTTTTTATGACCTCTATATTGATAGATTTCATAATAATTTTATCTATCATGCACTGATACGCCTTAGGGTCTGGGAACACAGCCAAGTCCAGCAGGGGCATTAAATATCAGTGGGTGGATGATCGACAAGAAGACGGAGCTCCTAAACCACTTTAGTTCAAACTAAAACTGAAAGTGAGCACACCCAAAATGTCAGTAATAAGTTTTCATTGCTCAGGAAAACGATGTGTGAGCAAATAAAATGCATGTATAACAGATCAAAGCTGGACCAGGAAGTCGGATTTTGAAATGTGGACGATTACAACAGACACTTGTTGTCTGTGTTTTGTTTTCAAATACTTCTGAAACCTGTCTGACCACCAGACTGCTCGTGCGTCCTGTCCTATCAGACTTTCCGGTATTTTCACTAAAATCTCAGGGAGGAAATCACTTTTGGATTTTTTTTTTCAGTGTCAAATCAAACACTACACTAATAATAATAATAATAATAATCATAAAAACTTTAAATGCAAAGAGAATATTATGTATCTGCTACGGTATGAACAAACAGCTGCAGCGTCTTCATGAAGATGATAAATAGTAAAACACACACACACACACACGTGCGCTAAAACAAGTCCTTAACATGACAGCAACAATATTTTTATTGATTTGAATTTCCACTGAAATGAGCAGACACTGTTTACAACCTCAGCAAAGTCTAACGTCCTCTTTCAACTGAGTAAACATGCATGTGACTGTAGTCAGTGTTTGTTGTACCGTTTCTACCCTGTACTTTCACATTTGTTTTTGTCTGGTGTGTGTGTGTCTGTGTGTGTGTGTGTGTGTGTGTGTGTGTGTCTGTGTTTCGGGGCACTCCCTATCTTACACACCCTGCCTCACAAAGCAGTAGTTTCTGTGCTTTAAGGACCTGTCTGTCTCGTTCTTCCTGTGTGTGTGTGTGTGTGTGTGTGTCTGTGTGTCTATCAGCCCTGCCTGTTACAGACTGGTTGTCTCTCTCTGTATCTTCTTGCACTGTACTGACTTTGTTTAAACAAGACCACTCTATCAGCATCGCCTGTCAGGAAAGAATGAATGAGCTGTTTGTTAACGGTCTGCCTGACAGTGTGATGCTATCAAGATGAACAAAGACTGGTTTTAATGGCTTCTTAAGTTAAGTGTTAAGTCTTAGCTTTCAAAAATATTATTAAATGCAATATATTAATGAAAGCGGCCTGCGGTGGGTGGATCCTGGTACCTTCAGACATAATCAAGCCTCTGATTTCCAATATTTATGCAAAGCTAAGCAAACCAGCTTAGCTCCTGTTTGCAAAAATACAATTATTATCTGGTTAACCACATACACTGACAAATACTTCATCGCAGCAGGGTGCAGGAGACCCCAGGGGGCCCAGTAGTTGAATATCAGGATTCCATATTCATTATAAGCATATCTTATTGCCTAAACAAAATATGTAAATATACTCACTATTCTCTTGGTGATGCTTGTTCTTTAGTCTGCTGGCATCAGATGACAGTTATATAATTCTGTGCCAATTTATATTTAACAACAACAACAACCTTCTCAGATGTACTTCCAAAGGATCATTTTTAAAATCTAATTAAACAGGGCCCATGGTCTAATCCAAATCTTTTTTTTTCTTCTGGCAAAGGATGAGCTGTGGGTGGAGGTGAAGAGGCTTTGATATCAAAAGGTCTGAAATCCCTAAATCCAGTGTGCTCACTGCAGATTCACTTCTTAAGTTTTGGCGTGCCAGATGACAGCGCCCTTCACCCCCCCCCCCCCCAATGCCATACATCCATCCTTG
>VUQK01017422.1:19762-32054 GCA_015106715.1 Bujurquina vittata
GTGCCATTAGTCCTGCCAGCTTCGCCTCCGCCTGTGATCGGGCGGATCTGGCGGACGCGACCGATGAGCGCCCATCCATTACTATTAATCTCTGGTGTTCAGTTATATTTCCTAGGACTACAGGCAAATCAGTGCATGTGTCTCAGAACTAGCAAAAATGTAGTGTAGGTATCAAAACTCGTCTCGATTCAAATGAAACATAGAAAAACATCTTTTGAGATGAGTCATTTTGATGTCTGTCTTGAGACAACGGTTACTCAACCTGTCACCAGTAAGCTGATCGCTATAATGTCAATTACTTCTTAAAACTAGGGTGTGGCATAGGCTTCAAAAAAACTCACACACACACGCACACATGCACACACTTTCCACTTCCTGTTGTGCAATTTCATAAACTACTGACAGCAAACTTGTTGAACTGGATAGAAGATGGCAGATAATCAGTACAGAAGTACCCAAAATAAAAGTGGGGCACACTTACACACAAACACTCCACATTTCCCGCTGACACGGCTCTGTAATGATGAAGTAAACTTTATAAAACAGCACATGAAGAGAGAGGACAAAGTGGAAGATGTCATGTTTCGGTGAGGACATGCATTATTCATGCTGTCAGAGGAGACGTTGGTGAAATCACACAAGTGTAAGTAACAGCGTGTGTCACATAAATCAACAGCAATGATGACCTCATTTTGAGCGCATAACTACGTCCGCCCACACTATCTTTAAGGAGCTCCAGATGCACGAGGGTGCACACACCTTAGAAACGTGTGTGCTGTTGTTTATCTTCTGTTTTCTGTTCAGGAATGATAAGAAAAGTAAAATAATATTAAATAATGTTAATAACAAGAAGTGGCCCTTTACATTCTCTAAAAATAGGATTACTATGAAGCATTTTTATCTTTCGCTCAACCACATGTGCATACTTTTACAGACAGTCAGCAGTGGAAGAAGAAGCCTTAATCCATGAATTCCATCTTTCTATATTAGAATGGCAGTTGATACCAAGTGATAGCAACAAAACAAATACCCAAGCTTGAAGGACAAACAAAGACTGCCCACTGGGCAAGTGGGGATTTTTTTTATTTATACATAAAAGGGGTGTTATGATGAAGCATGTCTCAGTTACATGCATACTACATATGATAGTTGATATTCTGTAAGAGAATCTGCAGTATGCACTGAAAATACAAAGAAAATGTCTAGGCTAGACCTCATATTTCATTAGGTATACCCACACTCATTTAAGGGCCACAGCTGGAGCCTTTCCCTTGTATTGGGAGGCAAAGGTACCACTGCCACTTCAGGCAGCATATGACTGCAGGCTGCACAGAACAAAATAAACCCACTAGACGCTGAAAAAGGCAGAGGCAGAGGAAGCAAAACTGAACACAACGCACACGAGATGCAAGACCAACAAAATAAATCAGGAAGTAACAAAACACAGAATCACAAACAGAGACGAAAATTTGACAAGGCACGGGGAACACAGAGGAAGCCTGATAACTGACACAAGGGATTAAATACATAATAAACAATAGCCCAGAATAGAACCCAGATAACTCAAACAAAGAAGGCCTGATAATCGCAATGGTAAACACAGACAGAAAAACAAAGAACTGAACACAAAAACATTTCCACCATGATGAGAAACCAGAAGAAAAACTGAAGAGTAAAGAAAATAATGAAACTCAGACACCAAAATATCAACTCAACACAAGTTCAAAAGTCCAGAAGTCCAAAACTGTGGGCCAGAGACCTGGGACTGCAACAGCTACCAAGAGAAAGCCTTTACTCTCTAAAATGAACATTGCAGTACAGCACGGCAGACTTCTGGACCAATGTCCTTTGGACAGACAAGACCAAGGTGGAGATGTTTGGTCATAAGTGCCCCATTTGGTTAAAAGCACACCATATTAATACTAATACCTCGTAGCAACTGTAAAGGTGGTAGAGGCAGAACTCCTGAGTATACCAGAGTATTCTAGAGTCAACTCAGCTGACACTTAGCTGATACTGGGTCATGCAACGGGACAATGATCCCCAGCACAGCAGCAGATATATAACAGACTGGCACAAAAGGTGTTGCAATGTCCAAATCAAAGTCCAGATGTCAGTCTGATTGAAATGCCATGGTGGGACCTTAAGAGGACTGTGCATAAACAACTTCCCTGCAAAGCTCAATGAATTCAAATCATGTTGTAAAGAAGAGTAGGCCAATGTTCCTCCACAATGATGTGAGGGACTAATAAAGTCCATCCATCCATCCGCCCTTTTCCCACTCATCCTTTTCAGGGTCGCAGGGGGACTGGAGCCTATACCAGCTGTCACAGGGCGAGAGGAAGGGCACACACCATAAAGTCACACAGAAAATGATTACGTCAAGTTATTGCTGCTAAAAGTGGTTCTACAAGCTACTGAATGATGGGGTCTCCTCGGGTTTGTCTGTTTGTAGGTGTCACAATCCATACTGTCAATTTGCATAACAGCTGAGATGGTCACAAGAGGGGAATTCAATTTTATAGAGAAATTCTTGTCTCATTCTCTCCTTTCATAGTGTGACATGCACTTTCTTTCCTTGCTGCACTCGTGGTCACATAAAATGCCTCAGTCTTCCCAGGAGTTGACCATCATGGGCCACAGGCCACACTTAGAGAGGCTATGATTTAGAGCCACCAATTAACTGAGAAAATATGGAGAAAATGCACCCCCCCCCCAATTTAAAGGCACACAGGAAAAAACTGAAAGGGCAGTTAAAATGTTTACGAAAAAATGGAGAACTTCTGTGTTACTTGGTACTTTCCCTGCTTTATAATGAAATAATAATTTATAATAATTTCTTCTTTCCTTTTACTAGGGAACTAGAAGGGACCAGAAACCTGAGCTGCTACATGGAGCATTCTTTTGTAATGTAATGAAGACACAAAGTATAAGTAAGTGTAGTTAGTTCCTTTCCACCAGTGCACAGACACAGAGTGTGTGCTGTGTTCAGCTGTTTTTGTCCATGTTGGTGCTGCACCTTGGCAGCAGAGCCAAACACCCATCCGTCTAATGCCACACCTGGCTGGAACCGCAGACAACCACTTGGCAATAAACTCTCTTTCATACAAGCAGACATGAGTATACATAACAACACACACCCACACGCCACCGCACTCTCATTTGTAGCCACGATGAGAAGATATCTGGGGCGCAAGTCATTGCCATTGTCACAACACAGACATGCTCACAGACAGACAGACAGACAGACAGACAGACAGACAGCAGGCCGCACGAAACATTCGTGCAAATATGAATTGGACTGGGGAGTACGGGAAAGAAAAACTCTCAGAAGTAGTGAGTATTATTTTCCCACGGCCTCAAAGCCACACACACACACACAAACTGCTCCCATAACAAAATACAGTCATCTGCTGCAGTGGTCAACTCCTTAAAATACAGTGGACACTTTCAAACACACCTCGCTCTTTTAAGCTTCACAAAGCAATAAATTCAGCGATTGCAAATATTTCTTCAGTGACTTCTTCAGTGAGGAGCCTGTAGGGAAGGTTCTTTCCAGATTCCTCACCCCAAGCTAACCTGAAAGCCAGGAGGGGATGTCAATAATTTCCCAAGCCTTCATTTTCCACTTCTGTTCTTGTCTTGTCTTGCTGCCTGTTGTTTTGCTGTTCAGGAGCCTTGAGAGGTGATCTCATCTGCGCCATGCTCCTCAGCCCCTGCTCCCAAAACAACAGTGCATTTATCTGACCAAAATAGCCACCTCAGGCTGGAAAAACCCAAGACAAACAGAAGTAGGCCAAGAGTTTCCAAGGAAGCTAGTCTGGACTGGAGGTGATGCTTTTTGACTGACAGCAGCCACAGGGCAACAGAACAAGACTCTACATTTCCAACTTTAAGGTGATGTTTAGGAGCAGATAAATAAAAGCTCCTATTATTACGTCTACTCCTTAGAACCACAACAGCTGTAAAGGGCAGCACAAGTGAGAAAAACAGAACAATTTAAGCTTGACGAGACACGTATTTAATACAGGACTGATGTATTTTATTCTCACTTATTATATGAATGCTTCTGTTATTTTATGCAACCTTTATAACGAGTCACTTATAGGCAATGTTAGATTATTTATCTAACATACAAAAGGCTGACATTCTAAACTATGATAAATTGACTTGTATTTTGTTAGGTTAGTGTTAGGTGTGGCGAAGGGGAAAAACACTGAGTGAAACTAAATTGAATGACTAAAGTACAAGAGCGTACTGATGTTATATTGCTGAGTTTTATTTCACTTAAATTGACTTGGAGGGGTTTTTAAAATGAACATTCGTGAGGTGCTGAGCATTAATTTTTTTCAATCTGAAGTAGGGCATGATGAAAGAATGTTTGGGAACCACTGACTTAGCTCAACTGAACAACTTCCCCCACATGACTACAGGCCTTTGAAGAAGTTGTATATGGCAGCACAGCGGCTCAGTGACAGCAGAGTGCCTCACGTTTGAACCCAGGTGAGGCCCCTGCATGTTCTTCTCATGCTTGAGTAGGTCCAGGAACTCAGGTTGATCCCACCATGCTGTAAAGCATGCTAAGTTAATGCTGCCTATCTTAGCCCAGGACACTCTTGCGAGAGAGTTTCTTAACCTGAGGAGTTTCACTTCCAGATTGAACAAAAGAGTTCACTTTCTAGAAAAGTCAAAAAGGTTATTGATAGTCGGTAAAATGTCATAAAAATGTTAGCCTTTTTACATAGCTTTGAGGCAGCTATCATATTCATTGTTTCAAACAGCCCATATTACTCTGAAAAACAACTGAAAACTGATATATTTTAAGCTATTTTGAAATTCTGAGAGGAAAATTAGCCAAAAAAAACCAACCAAACAAACAAAAAAAAAAACCAGTTCTGGGACTGAAAAGGTTAACAGGAAAAAAGAGACAAACCTCATGATTCTCACTTCTGTTTTTAACTTGTGCTGTGGTTTTAAACCTGTTTGCATCCCCTGTATTGTCTTGAAGCAATAGTTTGACCAATCTTCCTGTCATTATAAAGTTGGCGTGAAACCAGCAAAAACTTCAGGAAGTAACTGCACCCAGCAAGAAATAGTGTCATCAATAGAAACCAAGCTGCAACTTCCTGGCTGAAAAATAAAGTGATCAAGAAGTGTTCACTTGAGGCTGTGTCCCACATTAAATACCCAACTTTACATCAGAAATAAACATGTTTATTGCGAGTTTGCGTAACAGTTTGATAGCTGCCTGCTACCTGAGTTAATTCAAGTCCTTGAATGGGTGTTGCTGTGTGTTGGGTTTTTTTTTAACTAAAAGCTGCATCCAGTACATTTGTGTGCCAGGTCTGGTGAGTAAAATTCTAGTATTTTCTTTGTACTAATTAGCAGATATCTACATGTGTGCAATGCACTCATACAGTCTATGAATTAACCTTGCAAACCAAGCTTTCTAGTTAGGCCTCAGTCACAGGTCTAGAGACTGGTTGGCAACACCTGGCAGCATGTGGGTCACCAGGGAAAAACGTGTTTTCCCTGCTATAAATCTCCTTGCGATTGCAGGTTGCCGTGGTCACTAGTAATTTGCATGGAACATGCCGACTTGTCCGCAAATACTCAGTAACTAACCACCAAGTGGTTGCGAAACTTGAATAAGTGTGGCACAGAAAACAGAGATCGTTCGCCTTCAAAGTAAAAATTGTGCCTTAACCTGAGACAACACATTTCAAAAGATGCGGCTTTTGCTTTGAAGGCAAATGTTCTCTGTTTCCAGTTAGCGTCACACTTTTTACACTTTTACTACTGCTTAGCATTAGGAAAAGTGCTAAGGAGTGGCTTGCAGACAAGTCGTTGTCTTCTATGCAAACTGTGTGCAACTGCGGCAACCTGGCAGCAACCAAAGCACCGTGTACCTCTTTGCGATCAGTTTCACATAGCAAAAAGCAGCAACCACTTACAACCGTGAAATTACGACATTTTTTTTTTTCTAGCAACTGGTGGTTCCCAGTGGGCCGCGGAATGGACTCTACACCCTGGTGACTGGGCCCTTACACAAAAACCACCAAACGGTGGTGTCACAGCGGCTATATTTTTATACACACTTTATAATAGAAACAGGAGCCCTGATGAAACAAAATTTAACATGTTAGTGTTACATTCAAGTATTTGTACAAAATAAACCAAAGAGATGTTAGTCTAATTGGTGAAGTTTACACATGTTGGCTAGTGGATTTAAATTACGATGGAAAAAGGTAAGCTAGCTTGTTTCTATGATATGCTACCCAGCATGGCTTAGTGTGCGTTGGGATTTTTATTTTATTTTTTTGCTGAAAGCATAAACTTTATCATGGTTTCATTTCAGTTTCAGTTTGACAGTTTAACTATGCGTAATTTTTGTTGTTTTTGTTAGTTTCAGTTTTAGCTGGGAATATTTTTCAAGGGAAATAATGTTGTATTATACATTAAAATCAACATTTTAAGAGGTTGACTCACAGTTAATGCTCAAGTCCCAGATTCAATAACACCCCCTCATGCTCGCTGTGTACAAAATTTGACCCCGCTAACAGAAACTAAAACTTAGTCTGTAGTTTTATTTTACTTTAGTTTCTTGTTTTGGTTTTAGTTTAAGATAATTAGAACAAGTGTTTATGAGGGGGGAAAAAACCCCCACAATACATTATATTGTGTTTTATCTCATTTACTTGATCCCAACATTAATTTTTGTTTAAACTGGTGTTTTGGGCCCACAGATGCCACACTTTCAAGTCTATCTAGACACCTGTGAAATCATTTGGGTTATCTGCCCTGAGCTATAGACTTGAGACATGCAGATGAACATGTAGACACATCATAACATTCACACAGACAGACAAACATTAACCCAAAGTCTGACCCCCTGTTCCACCTAAGCATGGAGAAGGGAAAAAAAGGTGAGGAATTAAAAACACTCCCACTTCCCGTAAAGCTGGGAGAAGGAGCAGTGAGTCACTGGAGCAGTTTGAAAACGGCCCTTTTTAGTTTCAGACGTATTGTCTTTGAACATCTCCACAAGGAGCTTTTAACCTCCGTGGGTCGTCTCAGACGGATGTTGCTGATTTTGTCGCGCTTTCCTTCATCACCCCGCCCGCTATTTGTCCAGTCTGAACTAAAACAACTCATTCGCTGACTGTGGTTCAATTACAGCTGAAAGTCATTATCACTCTCATCTACTCAGTTCATCTGGAGGTCATATAGATTATATACTGTGTATTCTGGGAAAGGCTAAATAAGTAGCTAAATAAGCTACAGATTCCTCACAGTTTGTTTTGAACCTTTAGAAGGCTTAAACATCTAACGCGCACGTACAGCCACAGAATTACACACATAAGCACACATGATGCAAACTCGCATCAAGAAAACCACATGTTTAATCACAGCTGAGTGTTTGTAAGAGGCTACTGTTGTTTTCTTCCCCCCTGTGATGATGCCAGGAAAAGGATTTTACAGTAAAGTCATACTGCAGTTATGAGAATAATTCCTACCTTTTTTTTTTATAAAAAAAAAATGTCTTTTTATCTTTTATGTCTTCTCCCCCAGTTCAGACAGAGACCCCCCCAAAAAAAACAGACTGAAACCCCAAAATGATGCTGGTTTTCCATTTGGTTCATCCTGAGTCACAGACTGCAGTCCCGCTCCAATCACACACACATGCTGACAGCTTAATTGACTCCACTAAGGAGGAGCCCATGGAGCCCATGGTGTCTGTTCTCTAGCAGCTCTCCTGCTGGTGGGACTGACCCAGACACAGAAGCTCGGGTGGACCAGCTCCAAAGCCAAATCTGTTCATGCGGCCTGATTAATGACCAATCACATGATTTAGACCAGCTGGCTCAGGGCTCCTTGCTGCTAGTTAAGTCATCATGGTGTCTGTCTTGTTCTTCAGATTTTCACTTCTTGCTATATTAACTTACTATCACACATACTTGATGATGAATGAATGAGGGAGCGTGTCTTACACTTTTAATAAAACACATGAGGCTTATTTGTTCATTGACTGTGAGTTCACTGCTGATTTTGGTCAATTTATGTGATTTCTTAGTACTAAGTGGGACCTTATATTTATATCTAGCTTAATATTTTTTATTCTTGGAACATACTAAAGTAGCTTTACGTTATCCGTGGGTCAAAAAAAATCCCCCTTTGTCCTTCTTAGCTCCCTTCTCTTTTCCTTTTAGAAAACCTTCTTCTGATTCGCTGCCCCTCACAAGCAGAAACTCTCAACAGCAAGTGGGTGGGGGCTTCTGTGCTCATAGCACAGCTGCATTCCCGAGTCTGAAGCTTGGACTTTTGGATCACATAGTTTACTTTTGTTGAAATAATTTTCTGAAGCTCTGGCCATGTTTGATATGGGCATCTTCTATTGTCAGCATATGACAGATAACAGTTTATGTATTAAATTACTGGACTTGAGTGTTAAGTGCATAGGGAAACTTTAATCAGGTGGTAACACTAATTTAAAAGAATACATCTTTGGAAAGATTCAGGCTTGGATGCAGTCACAGTCTTGAGTCATCCGAGGAGAGTGCTCAGGTCTGGGCAGCTCCACAGGACAAATAAACACGCACAAACACACCAATATATGGATGCTATTATGCACACATGTGCATGCAGACATGTGCACGCTGTCTTCACTCTCACTCTACCCACACTCACACATAAACCCTTCTTCATTGCCCTGGCTGTGCACCCAGAGGGACAGCGGTGATTCAGAGCGAGTCATATGCACACACACAGAGCACAAACTCTAACATACACGCAAACAGAAAGCCAAACTGCAACAAACTTTATTGGTTGCGGTCCTCTGAGCTCCCGTAGATGTGAGCTGATTACGGTGAGCGATGTTATATTTAGGCTTAGAGTTAAATAAGCTGGACTCATACGAGCTGAAACAAAGAGTTTTCTGACCTGACTTCATACAGAAAGGTCTGAAGATCTGATGGCACATGACCTCGTGATGTGTCATCACATGCGGTCAGCTGTCCCTCCTTTATGTTATCATAAATGCAGCAAAAAACAAATAAACACCTTTAATATATATGCTCAGAAGCTATAAAAGTGCGAGCACACATTTAAGTTATTTATCAGTAGTGAAGGATGGATTTGATGGCGGATTAAGGATTAGTCTTTAAAAATAGCTATTGTTGTCATGTCAAAATTAATCCACATTAGGTGGCACAACCTTAAAAATGCCAACAGTTATACAAGGTCTTGGATCCACTCTCCACTTTTATTTATGGGGATAATTATCAGATCAGCAACAATAAAATCCATGTCATGTGGAAATGACATCTGGGCAGCCTCTCGCTCAACAGTCAGATATGAAAATAAGATTTATGTTTGCTACCAGAGCCTCGTTGTTGTTGTATAAATGTAGGTTGTAGATGCCTTGAAGGGACGGAGGAGAAGGGATTTTGGCTGAGCTTTCCATCCTCCCCCCATCCTCATGTTGAACCATTAATCAGAGACAATATGAAGTCATCACTCCCTCATGGGATTTTACTGCCTATAAAAATAAACCTTACATGGCTCATAAGCAGAGTTGCTAACACTGATCTCACGAACTAACAAGCTTTGGCAGCCTGTGGTGCATTCTTACTTTTCTGGGTGAAATATAGTGTTTTTTATTAACTTTTCTTCAACACACATAAGACTTGCATTGATCCGTAATGTTTCTGCTGAGGGCTGAAGCCAATAAAATGTTACGACTGAAAATAAGAGCAATCAATCAAGGAGGTGTAAGGAGAGCGCTGGGTACGATTGGAAGAAAGGAAAGTTGTAAAGAGGGAGAAAGAAACGTGAAGAACGTGGGGAGAGAAGAAGAGAAGAGGGTGAAAATGAAAAAAAAGGGTGAAAATGAAAAGACGAAAGAAAAGAAATGAAAAAGATCAGAGGACAGATGGATAGATGTTGTAACAGAATGGGGAGGTGAAAGAGGGCGGTTAGCTGGCATGGTGCGAGCAAATCTATGCGTCACTGAAGCTATTCCAAGATGTACTAATGCACGCACACACACACACACACACACACACACACAGAATAAGCTTTGGCTGTTTCCCTGACAACAGTGTAGTATTTTCGGGGATCAGAGGTAGCAGCTGTGTGTATGTGTGTGTGTGTGTGTGTGTGTGTGTGTGTGTGTGCGCGCGCGTGCACTCCATGCAGCTTGTTAGTCAAGAGGGATGTGGCCGCAGTTGCAAAACAAGGTCGTGTATTCTGGTGAATTCAACTGTTTACATCACTAACAGAAGGGCTACTTTCCTAATGGTGTCTTAAAGTCATGACGAGTAAAAGTTCATTAAACCTGAGCGGATAAATGTAAGAAAAGGTTGAGGTGCATATAAAGGGCCTCAAACAGCTTTTCTTTTGCGCAACAGTCACCTAATATTATCAGCACATCAAATCGCTTATGTCCTATAGATAAATTTCTTAGAAATGTACTGACACCATTTAGGCAATAAGAAAACACACTATCAGGTGCTCTTCCGTAAATGACTGATGACGCTGATAAGAAAGAATTTCGCACTTAACTGACACTAATGCATCTATGGCAACATAATAAGCACCAAGAACAAGGCTGCCATCACCCCTGAAATGTATTTCAGGGCCTCTTGATATCAACAGGACCTTTCTTTGAGGATACTGATTAGATGGGTGATCGATTTTCAGATGAAATGTTGATTCTAACATACAATCACACACCCTCATGTGTCAAATGTACACAGAGAGCAAATAATAGCCCCCACCTACACTTCACTACAGGAAATTAAGCATTTCCTGCTGCCTTTTACACAGGATGTGAGGTTAGTGCATTGCCGTGTTTCAGTCTCTTATGAATGAGAGCTACTCTCACTGTGCGCCACAGTCTCACTCGCAGCACTTTTGAAGTACTATAATCAGTGGTAATCATATTTATATGAGGTGCTCGCACCCACATTTGATGAATGAAGATCTAGGTCTTTTAAAATGCCACAATGATATGAGTGTAAGCTCACAGGATGGTAGATTAAAAACAAGATACATGCTGAGAGAACCAACTGACTATTTTCAAAGACAGGAATTAGATTGAACTTATTACATCAATTTATTTCAAAGGTTTTCCATGCAGGGATATGGGTTTTCTTGAAATAAACTCCAAATTGCTCTTTATATGTGTAGTTCTTTTGGAGAGCAGTGTAAATGCAAGGCAGAACTAAATTATGCACACTAGCGCACCGTGATTTGGCACTTTACTACATCAAACTGTCTGTGAGGGGCACCGTTCTTCATTTAAGAAAGTCAAATAAAAGTTGAAATTTGTAAATTACACCCGAAGAAGTGGCCTGGATTTAATAAAGAGATGCTGATGCAGTCATGAAAGGTTCAGTCAGATCATTACGGATTATAATTAGAGAAATTTACAAGTCCTAAATTCATCATTGTGGTCACCTAGTTAACATAGATGATCACATACAGAAGCAAACTAATGCTATTAACTTTGAATTAACAGATTCCCCACCAGTTAAAACTTGTTTTTAAAGCATCTCTTGAAAAGTGGATACCTATAGACTACAACACTGGTAAATGAGCCTGGCAGCTAGCTCGGATTCCAAGATTTTAACTATCCTTTCTTTTACAATACTGTATCAGGAGGTAAATTCCTGTTTCTTTATTTCCATTTCTTCTATATGCAGTTTTAACCAGTTAATACATTTATTTTGAATGTGAAGCAATCAGATTTAGCATCACTTTCTTAGGTTTAGGCCTATAGGCCTATCAATCTGGGAACCCATCAGCCACAGTAAGTAGACCAGTGTAATCTATTTGGCTTATATAGATTACTTTTATATAATTTTTTGGAGCCATTATAAACATATTTAAGTGCTTCTAGAGTTTTCAGTTGGAAAAAATAAATAGTAAACTGGAGATTTCATGCTCAGCCAACTTAGAAAGTCCCTGCAGTAAATCGACCTTTCCTTTCTGTTGGCTGGGGGGAAAACAGATTTGCTTAAAATAAAAAGCACTTTCAGCAACTTTTGCATTTAAAGTCATGTTTTAGAAACGATATAATGATGTCTGTGCCATGCTGCAGGCGTCAGTCGAGTGTCTGCATGTGCACACTTGCATTCCTGTTAGGTTTGATTAAGGAACAACATGACAAGAAGATTTAATCTCATCATTATTGCGGATGCACCTGTGCTGTAAACAAGGGTCAAGTGTTGCCCCCGGGCAGAATTTTAAGTACTGTGCTTGTCCCAAGAATGTCTGCATTAAAAAAAAA
>VUQK01017424.1:6363-20822 GCA_015106715.1 Bujurquina vittata
CCTTCAGAGGTACAAAAATCACAATTCCTAGGCTCAGAGGTACAATGTTGTACTCCACTAGAGTACAGCTGGAGCGACAAAGCTTTGTACCTTTTTAGGTCCATTCTCGTACCTCTATTTCTTTTTGTGTGTGATAGTGACCTCTGGACTCTGTGATGATGACCTCCTGACCCTGTGATAGTGACCTCCTGATTCAGTGATGGTGACCTCCTGACCCTGTGATAGTGACCTCCTGACCCTGTAATAGTGACCTCCTGACCCTGTAATAGTGACCTCCTGACCCTGTGATAGTGACCTCCTGACCCTGTAATAGTGACCTCCTGACCCTGTGATGGTGACCTCCTGACCCTGTGATGGTGACCTCCTGACCCTGTGATAGTGACCTCCTGACCCTGTGATAGTGACCTCCTGATTCAATGATGGTGACCTCCTGACCCTGTGATGGTGACCTCCTGACCCTGTGATAGTGACCTCCTGACCCTGTGATAGTGACCTCCTGATTCAATGATGGTGACCTCCTGACCCTGTGATAGTGACCTCCTGATTCAATGATGGTGACCTCCTGACCCTGTGATAGTGACCTCCTGACCCTGTGATAGTGACCTCCTGACCCTGTGATAGTGACCTCCTGACCTTGTAATAGTGACCTCCTGACCCTGTGATGGTGACTTCCTGATTCAATGATGGTGACCGCCTGACCCTGTAATAGTGACCTCCTGACCCTGTGATAGTGACCTCCTGATTCAATGATGGTGACCTCCTGACCCTGTGATAGTGACCTCCTGATTCAATGATGGTGACCTCCAGACCCTGTGATAGTGACCTCCTGACCCTGTGATAGTGACCTCCTGATTCAATGATGGTGACCTCCAGACCCTGTGATAGTGACCTCCTGATTCAATGATGGTGACCTCCTGACCCTGTAATAGTGACCTCCTTGTGAACTTCTCCTCCAGTGATGAACTGACCCGAGCGTCACATTGTGCTAAAGAGGACTGCGGGTCAGGTGGTCATGATGATGATGTAATTTTCTGTGTTGCTGACCTGTGTCACGTCCTGGGATTTTTTTTTTCTGACTACTAGAGAAAATAGAAGTGAGAAAGTGCCTCTGGATTAACTCTTTGTGTTCTGAGTATAGATAAGCTTACTGACCGCTTGTGAGCTCGTGCCCGAACACGGGCGGCTCCTGATTGGTGGAGCAGTTCCAGCGCTCGTGCCTGAACTGGCTCTGGCACTCAGCCACCGCGAGGCGTGCTCCGTCCTGGATGCTGGGCAGCAGGAAGGGCCTTCGCCGACACAGCTCGCGCTGCCTGGGGCTCAGCGGCAGCTGGGAACAGCCCAACTTCTCTGCTGTTCCTGGAGAGGTCACACTGAGCCACCTGTGGACAGCAGTAGGAGGGTCAGCTTAAACAAAAATCCCCAGACTTCATTCAGTGGCAGCAGAAAGAAGAACTAGAGACAGCAGACCACTCTGATGACACAAGACTGCTTTGATTTCATCTGTTTTCATTTGATCTCGTTTAGTTTGATTTAGTTTCATTTAATTTGATTTAAATTAATTTGTTGTAATTTACTCTAATTTTATTTTATTATGTTCAATATAATGTAATTTAATTTAGTTGAATTTAGTTGAATTTTATTTGCTTTAATTTAATTTGGTTGAATTTAGTTGCATTTGATTTAATTATTTGGGCATTGGGAGAAAAACTGACAGTTTATAATCAGATCCGACTTAACCTTTACATACAAATTCTGACAAACTGTTTAGAGTGTGTGTGTGTGTGCGTGTGTGTGTGTGTGTGTGTGTGTGCGCGCGTGTGTGTGTGTGCGCGTGTGTGTGGTCTGCAGAACACGCGTGTTTTTCATGTGTTTTTACGGGCTCTGCAGATACAGTCGCGTTAAACTCGCATAAAGAGTTGGTTCCTTTCTGGCGCACAGAGGCCGCTGCGTTTATATGTGAATGTGTGTTTGCAGGAGATCATCCTGGTTACAAAGCTGATCTGAGGCCGGACAGTAATTTTTCGCTCATTGGCTTTTAGCGGATTTCACAGCTCACCTTCAGTCTTCGCCAGTCCCTCCCACATCTGCGCCGCGTTAAATCCGTCGCTGCGGATTGGGATTAGAAACGCTTTGGCGCAGTTGGATGCTACCGGAAGATGAGCGCGTTTCAGCTCCGAACCAAAACAGGGAAACTAATCAGTGACGTAAAGATTTGTGCACGTAAATGAGCTTGAGTGTGACAAGTGCACCCCCTTTATATATATATATATATATACTTTCTTATATATACTTTGTCCGCGGTGCGCACCTGAGGAGTGCCCCGTTAATTTCTGTTTCTCGGGCGGACTTTGGCTTCGCAGACTCGCTTAAACCTCACGCACAGACAGGCAGCCAGCTGGCCCTGCACGATCCTCCGGGAGCTTCATTTCCATAAAAATGTGGATTTCACGCCGGACTCTGGTGGCTCCGTTTCAGCACGCATTTGGCACGAAACTGCTGGGAAAAACTTTGAGCACTTTATTTCTTAGAGAGTTTGTGTGACACACACACACGGATGGAAGCTGAAACTAAAGCAAACGTTTAAAGCGCGCCGGATCCTCTTCGATGTGTGTGTTTGCTTCCGCTCATACTTACATCCAACTGCCTCTGCAGCACAGCGGACACACGCACACCAGCAGCACAGTCAGCGCGCACATGCGTCGCACTCCACAGCTCCGCGTCTCCATCCCTGTTCAGCTCTGCATTCTGAAAGCGGCCCGGTGCCGGAGCAGGCTCGTTAATCCCGATGATCAGGTGATGGAGTCCTCCTGCTGCTCTGCTCTTCTCGATCTGCAGAAGAAGCAGCAGCAGCCGGGATCAGTCCGAGTCCCGCACGGTCCTCATTGGACCAGCTCAGGGCTCAGGAGCTGACGTCAAAGCTGCGCTCTAATTGGCCGGATGCGAGAGGCTGCATGATAAAAACTACTGACATTTGATATGTGAGGAGCAAAGAAGTGATGGAAGGAGCTGGAAAAATGAAGTTTGGCTCAGGAGTCAAACTCCACTCAAAGACCCTGCAGATGTTTCAAACATGTTCTAAAAGTTAAATATCTCAATAGTGATTTGATTTCTGATGATTGACGGTCATAAACGTTTTTCTTTGATCAGTTTGTTGCTGGAGCAGGTCTGCTGCGGGTACACCAACCGCATTCAAATATGGATCATTTTAATACTGTTGTTTTCTAAAACGTGAACGACACATTTGATCCTAATGAGAAACTACAAATTTTCAACAAGTTCCTCAAATACAACAACAATCTCTGGAAGCAACTTTCCATGTTTCCCGCCTGCGCGGGCCTCCAGGCCTGAGGCTGAATCAGGTGAAAAAGGATTCAGCTGTCCCCACGAAGTCACAGATGGCAACAATAATGACAAACAGATGAGTTTTGTAAGTCGTGTTTTATTAAAAGTAATAAGTGAGTCTGTGTTTAAGAAGCCGAGTGAGTGAAGAAGGAGGAGGAAGCAGTTTGGTTATGAATGTTTTCAGAGTTCAGGAATAAAAAGGTGTCCATTTGAGTATTTGTGCTTTCGTAACTTTTATAAAGAGCAGAACCATCACAGTCATAAATATTCATATATTCTATTTTCAGCTTGCAAAAAGGCACAATAAACATCTGTAGAAAAATATAGAAATATAAGCAGAGTCATATAAGACGCTTCGGTTTTCATCGATTCTAAAAGTGACACAGACTGAGTGAGTGAGGTAAACAGAAGCACACAGTCGTGTGCAGCAGGGTTCAGGTTCAGGAACATCTGGACCAGCTGTTACAAACACAGGAAGAAGCTGCTGTGCACTACAAACTAGGTGCTTCCTGCCGTTCCTCTGCCGTCCAGCAGAGGCGCCACAGTGAGTCAGTCCCAGAGACTTTCAGCCGATAAAGAAACTGCTATGGTCTCGGTAGACGATGTTCCCCTTCATAACAGCTGTATGGGGGAGAATGTTTCTATAACTCCTCTATTTAAATAAAGTTTGCATTATTAGGGGCTGACAGGTGGCACTGTTGGAGCCTTTTGGAGTATTTTAATGCAATTTTAACCAGTCTGTGTTTGAAAGTTATGAGTTAGGGTGTATTCGAGGATTAGAGGATTACTCTGGAGGATCTTTGTGGTTCTGAAAAACCTTCGAAACCAGCTGAGTCTGGAGGCATCTCCTCTGATTGCTCTTAAGGAACTTCTGCTCCTGTTTGATAGTTCAGAGGATGAGCTGCACAGTGATGGCTGTACACAGTGAAGCTTATGTTCATTTCGAAGAATCCACCTCCACAGGTGAGTCCCCCACTCCGCTCTCTGAAGCCCACATCCTGAAGAGACAGGTGACTCTCCCTCAGGACTCACCTGCCCTCTCTCAGGGGTTCAGTTTCTTGATGTGGCACACAGGCGGCTTAGAAGGATCTCAGAGTACACCTGGTTCACTGGTCCTCTCACGTGATAGGTTGGGGATTTAGACCGCACCTCTTGTTCCGTGTCCGGCACGGTTGATTGGTTGCTGAGTGCAGGTCCAGTTCTGTCGGTTCTGGTCATGCTGGCGATGGACGTTGTGTCATTTGGAGGCGTTGTGGACCAAAACTTCTCCACCTGAGAAAACAGGAGAGAGCAGAACATCAGCTCTCAGGTCCTCAAGGCCTCCATCCAGAGGTTCTGGTTCTGTCCCGGGCCTAACTGAGCTCTTTCTCCATCTTTGGTGTCAGACTGCTTCTGGTTTTTCTGTTTTTGGTAGACGTCACATCAGGTTATCACATTATGTTATCTGAATTTAGAAGCAGGAAATTAGAGGTCACCAAAGCCTTTATGCCTTTAAGACATAAAAATACGTCTCATCCCATTTCAACTTTATTTATCAAGCACTTTAAAATCAGTGCCATTAGTGCTGTAAAAACAAGAGCAAAGAGGTTTAAAATACATGTATAAACAAAGCAAAAAGTCAAACATAGAAGGCAGTGGTTAAAACCATAAACAATAAAGTTAAAGCCAAAGAGAAGAAAGGTTTTTTAAGAGAGGATTTAAAATATATGGTGGGGCGAGGCCATGAAGACATTTAAAATCAAAATAATTTTAAAATCAATCTTAAAATGAACCAGGGACCAATGAAGTGAGGCTAAAATCTAAAAGCTGGACTTGACTACTGAGTTTAATCTGAGCATCAAGTTTAAGATGTCCAGTTTCACACCCAGGTTTGAGTCAAAGGACCCAGATCAACACTAGGCCCAAACAACATGACCTCAGTCTTTTTATCATTCAGGTGCAAAAAGATAATGGACAGCCGTGTCTTTTTATCTTCAATGCAATAGTTTGCAGAATATGCATTTTACTGCTTCAGTGTCACTAAAAATATGACATTCATCAGCATAAAAGTGTCATGCAATGTCATGTCTTATACGAATTGATCCCATTGGAAGTAGCTGGAGAGACAACAGCTCCAATACAGACACAAAAACCTCTGTCTGATAGGTAGGATCTGAACCAATCTAAAACAACACCTTTAATGCCCACCCAGTTTTCCAGGTGAGATAGAAGGATCTGATGGTCCACTGTATTGAAGCTTTACGGAGCGCTTTTTTATAGAGCAGCAAACTCTTTTTCCAGGCTAGATGAGCATCTTCTAATTTAGTGAGACGCCATTCCCTCTCCAGCTTACGGGTTATCTGCTTTAAGCTGCGCGTTTGTGAACTATACCACGGAGTCAGGCACTTCTGATTTGAGGCTTTCCTTTTCACAGGAGCCACAGTATCCAAAGTTATACACAGTGAGGAAGTAAAACTATTGACGAGGGAATCTACCTCACTGGGAGCAGAGTTTAGGCAGCTGCTCTGCACTGTGTTGGCACATGGCACTGACGAGCATAATAAAGAAGGAATTATATCCTTAAACTTAGTTACAGCACTTTCAGAAAGACTTTGACTGCAGTAAAACTTATTCCCCACTGCTGGACATATTGCCAGCCTGTCACAGAACTAACAGAGAGAGACAACCATTCACTGCAACTCGGAATCATTAATTAACCTAAGCCCACTAACTGCGTAACTTTGGACTGAGTAACCAGAGAGCAACAGACATGGGCAGAACATGCAAACGCCACAAAGATGGTGGATTTGAACCCTTCTTGCTGTGAAGCAGCAGTGCTAACCACCATGCCACCGTGCTGCCAGTTTTGTAATTTTAATGTTACTAAGAAATGATAGGCCACAAGAGGGTTTTTGGCAAATACTGTTAAGTCTTCGGTTTCTATGCATTATGTCAGAATTAAAGCGGCGGGTGGGCTCATTTACATTTTGAAAGAAGCCAGTTGAGTTTAATAATAGATTAAATGCTGAGCATTTTCAGAATCTACATGGATGTTGGATGTTAAAGCAGGAAACCTCTTGTCAAATGTGGAAAATGTGAAGTGTCTCTAAGGATTATTTGACCAAATGTATTGTTTACTGATAAATAAAGTTGTAGTACCTCATGAAAGTGGCAGGCACAGCGTCCCTGCAGGAACTCTTTGTATCGACCCATCGTGATACTGAACGTGTCAATCACTTCGTACCCATGATGCTTTGCAGTAGCAATGATGTTGCCATTCTCCCTGTACAGGTTCTGTATCTCTTTCTGAAATATTGATCAATTAAAGCTGTTTTAATTATCACAGAGCAGAATTCAAAGGAAACAGGATAAGCTTCTGATGCAACAGCATGGACAGGAACCTACCAGACTGAGAGATCTGATGCCATCCACAGGAAGATGAAAGCCCATCCCCAAAGATTTGACCACCACCACGATATTACTGAGAGATTCTCTGAGGAGGAAGAGGAGGAGGAGGAGGGAGAAAAATGACCCCATGTTACCATAGATACCACAGTCCTGACCTTGGTAATAGTGCTAATCCTTAACCCTTGGCCCTGGGTTAGTGCTTTTTGTTGGAAAGGGTTTCATATTAAAGGAAATACAGCACTGCCCAGTGAGATAAAAACCTGAGCAGATGTACCACAGGGATCACTGATAGGTCCTCTGTTCTTTAGCTTCCAGCTCAGTGTAAACACGTATGCAGATGACACTGTTATTTATACTGTATGTGTAATGTGTTTTTTACACTGTGTCTGCTCACCTGTCCAGCACTTCTTTGATTGTTTTCAGGTGATTGGTGTTGAGCCATTGGACTCCACCCACCACCAGAACTGTCTGGTTAGAGTTCACCAGAGGCTGAGACCTTTACAGGTGACAAGAAACATTATCAAATCAGTAAAATATCGCAACAGCTTCTAACCAAAGTCCAGTGAAGCTTCATGTAACCTGCCTCACAGATGACAGACTATCGGGGCCTCACCTATTGAGCAGCTGAAGCAGAGCCTGTCTGAACGTGGGTCTTTGGTTTTTCTCCAGCCAGAACTGAGGATAGTACGAGTAGCTGACCAGAGTCTGTCCTCCATTCAGGTTCCTGTAGACCAGCGTGTCATGAGCTTTCCCCCAGTCTTCCAGACTGGAGTTCACCCTCTCCATCAGGAAATACATCATCCCCCGATTGGTTGAATCACCAATAAATAACAACTGAGGAGAAAGGAGAGGACAGGAGTCTCACCTCCATTAGGATGACTGTCCACAAACCGGAGAAAGACTAAAGACAGACCATTTCAAACCAGTTGATCGACTGACTTTACCTTTCTGTCCCTCATACAGTCTTGCAGCAGGGGGCGGTCTACAATTGGGTGATGACAGCCATCTGGCTGCCAGGCAACCTCTCTCCAATCACATGTCCTGTTGTCAGAACAACTGAGACATGGAACCATCCACTGACCTGTGAGACAGGTAAGACACACAGGGAGGCAGGTGAAAACTGCTGTTTTAAACTGAAGTCATGTGACTTTAAACTGACGTTGTATGATCTTAAAGAAGCAGCTGGATTTCAGACCTGGGACATATCCTGATCTGCAGGTGTGAAGTGGACTCTGGGAGCTGATGTGCGGCTGAAGACCACAGGAGTGACCCGGCTGAACCAGCAGACCACAGTCCTGGAGGATGGACATCATTTAAAGCTCTGCTCGCTCACACTTTTGGTTTATTGGATTGCTTTTCATTCAACTGCAAACTGTGATCAAATTCTGCAGTCATTATTTCCAGGAAGTGCAGAACCTCCTCTGTTCAGTTTGAGACAAACGGTACTCTTTTTCTACATGGGCCTGTACAAATGGAAGCACTGAAGTTTCTGTGGAAGCAGACTGACATGCTCCTGAAGCTCCTGAAGTTCCTGAACTGAGATCAATTAAAAAGTAAACAAACCCGCAGAAGAAGCCTGAGTCCTGAAGTTTCCTTTGAAACCTGAAACTAAAACTGGCTGTTTAATAAGTTTTTACTGTAAAACACAAAAGACAGCTTTAAGCTTTTAATATGTGATTGAATTTGTCATTAGAATAGATTCTACTGCTTTTTTTTATTCTTGGAAAATGAACAACTCAAACACTTTTCCACATGAATGTACCATCTCTATTTGCTGGGTTTAATCCCCTGAAGGGTCAGAGTTCACCGTCCCTTCTGGTGATCTTTGCTCTCTGAGAGTAAATCTGCTGTTAGTGGCTCCAGTCTCAAGCTTCACAGCAGCCCTCGCTGTCAAACATCATGTCGTCTTCTTCATGTGCTCACTGCTTCCTCTCTCAGAGCATCTCTTTCATCCTCTTTCTTCTCCTCTGTGATCTATAGTGAGTGTCGTTCCTTCGTCCTCCTCTGCTCAGAGGTCAGAAGTCAAGCAAAGTGATCCAAGGTCACCTCAGGGACCCTGTGGGAGCCTCTAGGTCTGGCCCAGACTTCACAGCCACCACCGTCACAAACGTTCCCTCTTCTTCTTCTCCTGCTGCTGCTGCAGGTTTCCTCACAGCGGCGTCACATTCCGCACGGCGGCGACGCAGTTCGCAACAAAGTGCGACAAGAAAACTTAACAGGGATTTTCTTGTTCATACCTGCACTCAGTGTAAACGCTGCCCTGAGATCAGCTCCGAACACGCCTTTCATCCAGCAAGAGGGGGGCTGTTTGAGGCCTCGCCGCCACCACGTCGCCCTGAACTCTGACTTCATCGGTCTGACTCCTGAGGCCGCATCCACGCGCTCCTCTTCCTCACACGTCAGAAAACAGGTACATCTTCAGCTATTAAACTGAGAGTAAATCCTGAGGGAGAAACGTGAGCCCTTTTCCTCTAATTCATTCAATTTAGCAGAAATGTGCAAAAATCTTTGCAAAAGCAAAAACAAAGAGACGTGTGAGCAGAAACATTGGTAAAACCTTCAGGAACTCTACGGACACAAAGCTGCACACCTGCTCACCTTTATTCATTTCATTTAATCTGAGCCGTCATCGCCTTTAAACCTGTTTGCTTTGCAGCTCTGTGTCGCAGGGCTGGAGCATTAATCTGCATCATGGTGCTGATATTTCTTCTGAAGTTCTGCTGATATGAAAATATATGAACTTTTCCCTGCAGATGTTTAAACGGAGCTGCCGGGAATTGTTTTGGTGGTTATTGGGTACCTGCTGCACACTGAACAGCTGATCCTGCACATCCTGTTCCATCATTCCTGAAGTCCGATGCTCTGCAGCTGTGAGCAGCATTTAAAGCTTTTGATTGAACTTCAGTCATTATTCTCAGACTGAGCAGATTTTATTGGACATAAACAACAAATTTACGGTACACAATATTACTGTAGATATGGAAATATGAATGAAACAGAGAAAACTAGATGATGACAGAATAAAGTGTCACAGTTCTACTTTGAGGTGATCTGTTTCCATGTTTTTCTGCTGGATTTCCCCCCCCCACACACACACACACACACGCACACACACATCAGAGAGTGTGTGTCCATCCGGACGCGGACGGTGAAATCTTATTGGTCCATGAATAAATGAGAGGCAAAGAGACACACACTGTTGAAGTGGACATGAAAGGCCGGCTTTGGGGCTTCGGGTGGAGGAATGAGAGAAGGTGGAGACTCAGCTGTTTGTGTTGTGTCAGCACAAATCCATCAGAGAGGAGCAGAAGCTCTCAGATAATCCTCCCATGTGATCACAGAACTGATCTCAGGTCTGAGACTCTCAGTAAACCGGGGCTGTAATCCGGATCAGTGCTCATTAGATCATACGAGCTGCCGCCGCCTCTCTGGGAAACGCAGACCCCCAAACAGAGCAGCGAGAGGGACGAGGCGGAGGCGGTCTGACCGAAGGAGGAGAATCAGAACTTCAGACAGATAGAGATAGAAAGGCCCGATCTGCAGTTCAAACACATTTCACATTCATTGAAAGTGAGAAATGGCTAACTTTTCAGCTAAAAATGGGACAGGGGTGCAGCTCGGGGCCCGGGGGCAGCTCAGGTTCTGGGTTCCTTTAAAGCTGCTCTGAGTTACGGGACACAAACCGACCACAAAGCGTCACTCAGCTTCATTTAAACGTTAATAACTGCAGCAGCTACACATGCGCCTCCTGCCACTAACAGGCTGTAATCTCAGGTTGCTGATAAATTGGGATGAATGGAGGTCAAAGGTCAAAGAATCCCTGCCAAAACATTTTGTTCTGACTGAGGAATGAAGAGCTGCTTCACCTTAACACTCCACATCCAACAGAGTCCAGACCCCCCCCACACACACACACACACACACATCAGCGGTGTTCCGCTAAAGGAGCCAGAGTGTTTCACACTGATCTGATCTTCTGTGATGACCTCACAGGAGGTGAATCTGGATCCAGGTCTCAGGGTCCTTCTGTGTCTGAGGTCAGCAGAAGCGTTCTGGCTCCATGCCGGCTGCACTCAAACGCAACACAGAAGGAGCACCTGCATCTCTCCAATGACTGCAGTGAACGCTCCATCCGTGGAGTCAGGTTCACCACCCGCAGGTGTCCTCCACCCTCCCTCTAAACTAACCCTGGCACAGGGCTGCAGGTTCTCAGCAGGATTCCAGTCAGGTGAGGGAGACTTGAGGTCATTGTTGGGTCATTTTTGCTGGCAGTCAGCAGTGGATGCATGTGATGGAGCTTTGTGGGTTCTGTGACACTGCAGATGTCTTCAGATCATTCTAGAAGCCAGTCTTTCCACTCAGCAGCCATCGTAGTCATGCTTTCAGCAAAAATGTGCTAAATGGGTTTATTTCACAGCATAACACAGCCCCAATCAGCACTTGATGAAAAGTCCAACTGACTGAGTTTAAACAGAAAACAAAGCAGATAGAAGACATCTGCCAGCTAATGAAGGTAATCAGAGACATGACAGAGCAAAGAGATGCTCTCAGAGAGGCTGAGAATGTCAGTGGTGAAGCCTGGGTGGGCTGCTCAATGTCAGTGGTGTTCAGGCCAGTAACCAGATGCAGAAACAGCACCGCCTCCTCTGAACCCCGGCTGTCTGTGCTGACCAATCAGAAGCTAAGCAGAGTTTGCTTCCTGGTTCCTCTTTAGCCTGATTGGCTTTGAGGTTTCCCTCAGTGTTTCATTTGAGGTGTAACTGCAGGTAACAACGACCAGGTGAGTGCAGACAACGCAGATAAAAGCGAGAGAAAATGAAGACACGCCAGGCATGTAACATGATACACACACACACACACACACATACACACATACACAGTGGTGTATGATGGGTATTTTGTGGGTTTATAGTGAGATTGCAGAAGACCCTGAGTCAAATTTGTACTTGATTAAGTTTATAATATCTTTATACATTCTCTCATCTTTATTTTTAATACATTTTCTGTATATATTTTTATACATTTTTTCTGTATATTTTGTGCGCACTGTTTTATTTTCTGTATATTCTTTAGATTGTTAGATTCTTTAGATTAGATTGTATTTTTATTTAGGAAGTTTGACTTTCTTTTGGCACTAATCAGGAGTGGCCCTCCAATCTCACTGTACATCCTGTATAATAACAATAAAGGCATTCTATTCTATTCTATTCTATTCTATTCTATTCTATTCTATACTATACTATAATGAAGAAGCTTTGAGGTGCTCTGATTCACTGGTTTCATTTCGTTGCCGGCTGCTTGTCCTGACACAACCCAGAGGGATCTGTTCCATAATAATAATAATAATAATAATAATAATAATAATAATATTTCAGCACTCATGGTTTTCTATACAGCAGATGCAGGGTTCCTGGCATATTGTGAATAAACTGCTCCATTCCTGTTCCTGTCTCCACTTGTATGCATTTTTTCCTTTCAGTTCTTCTCTCAGCACCGGTTTTATTTCCTGTAAAGATTTCTTTGTGTGTCTGTTGCTTGTGAATGTGAGTAAAGGTTTTCTCCGTGTGTTCTTTTACTTCTTGACTTCTTCTTTTGTTGGAGAAAACACTGAACACTTTGTGCAGCTTTTTCCTTCATGTCACTTTGAATTTGCTGCCGCCTTCTGGAGCAGCAGGTCTCCAGCCCACAAAGAGCTGCAGCTCAGCGGCTGTCTGCAGAGAGAAGACCTCCTCCCAGCACCTGCACCACTCTGAAGCACAGACTCCAAACATTTATCGCAGTTGCATCTTTTTCATTAGTTTCTCATTTTTAGTTTGGGGGCTTCTGCTGTTTCAGTGACGTTTTTATATGAGTGTGAATGTGTGGGATATTCCAATACAAACTTTTGACTCACATTCATGCAGACATCTGCAAATATTTGCACCACAGCCCCCTCAAACTGACAGAGCCACAGCTTTAAATGTGCACAGTTTTATTTTTATTTCCGTTAACCTGAGAACCCTACGGCCGTACAGGGTCACTGAGCAACCAAGAGTCGTACCATGACCCTGGATGGGTCACCGATGGCCCAGCAGCATGTGAGGAGGTTGACCCTTTGGACCTCACTGAGCCTGCTGGTTCAGGCGCTCAGTGTTCAGAGACGCTCAGCTCGTCCCTTCCTCTCAGACAGCAGCAGCTTTCATTTCATCCTCTCAGGACTTCAAAGAACACACTGCATCAATGAGCTCTCTGTTCTTGGGGCCCGATCAGGGACCCCGCCAAACGCTGCCCTCTTCATCTCTAATTGAGGCCTACAGGTGAATCACAGGTGGATCAGAGAGGGGCAGCCGGGGGAAGAAGAAGAAAATATGAACCCAAGAGGGGTCTGGGTCACCTGGGGGATCGGCCCCACACAGCTTCAACCCACACCAGGTAATTTCAGCTGCTCATGACCAGATTAAACCAGCTTACCATCTTTTTCCTGAACAGACTAAAAGCTGGAAGCTGTTTGCTCACTGGAGAGAAGACGAGCAGGTTAAAATCAGAAAATCCTCCAGAACTGAACACCAGCAGCTCCTCACACGTTTAGACATCTCATTTTATTCCGCAGATGTTCTGAGAACGCTCTGGCTGAGGAAATGTAATGAGTGCAGATGTTGGAGAAACATCAGTTTCGTAAATGCTCGCTCACGTTTCGCCGCAGGAGTCGAGCTGTTATCACCGTGATGGGATGTGAGAGGAATTTAACAAACTGAGCCAACATTTCTTTCTTCTCAGAGTCTCAAGGTTAGGTCAGGATGGTTTACTGGCAGCTGGACTGAGGCCCAAAGCAGAGATGTGAAAGCACCAGGGTTTTTTTTATCAGGCGGATCAGATTCGATCAGATTTATTGAAGCAGTAAAGTGTGAAGGAAACAAATATCAAGTCAGAGACAGTTTTCACTGCTGAATGTTGGCTGTTGAAGCCCTACGAGGGCTGCTGTGTTGTGTTGCTCTCTCAGTCCTAGTTACAAAAGCAAGACATTACCAACAGCAGAGCAGTCCAATGTTCCCTCTAAGCTGCGCGCTTGCGCAATCGCGCACTGCTCGACATTCTCAGCGCACAAGAGAATCTATGCAGCGCAAAAAATTGAATCCAACATGAACCGTAAACTAATTAGACCAATAAAAATTCTTTCCGTACCATTTTGTAGTTTAAGTCAGTGAGTGTCAGGTGCCAATGATACGATACGGTTCACTTATGCAGCCAATCATCGCATCCTATTGTGTGTACGTGCCTTGTCCATATGCACCGTGCAGGTTAGCTAGGTAAGAACAGTGTGGTGGAGTTAAGTGACGCGAATGCTACCCCATTATCACGGCTAAGCAAACTGGCAGGGCGGACATCCACTCAACAAGCCAAAATAAAAAAAGAACCGTTTGCTCTGCAAAACATGCAGCGAAGCCAAAGTAGCAAGCGAGTTTGCCTGGCCAAAACACGACTCTCACATACAACATAACACACATCTCATGAATGACAAGATTTTTTTATTTTTATTTTTAAGTGGGCCAAATCACTTATATTAAAAGCAAACTAATGGAAATGCTGTAATCTGATTCTTTTAATAAGCCATGTAACTTGCTCTGATCCCTGGTTTATAACAGGTGTAATACTGGTGTGTGGCCACAGCGTGCACATCTGATGTTGCTCACTGTGGTCCTCAGTGTGCTCAGGGAGATTTTGTGTATGCTCAGACACATAATCTCCCTGAG
>VUQK01017425.1:0-12558 GCA_015106715.1 Bujurquina vittata
TGCCTTGTCCATATGCACCGTGCAGGTTAGCTAGGTAAGAACAGTGTGGTGGAGTTAAGTGACGCGAATGCTAACCCATTATCACGGCTAAGCAAACTGGCAGGGCGGACATCCACTCAACAAGCCAAAATAAAAAAAGAACAGTTTGCTCTGCAAAACATGCAGCGAAGCCAAAGTAGCAAGCAAGTTTGCCTGGCCAAAGCACGACTCTCACATACAACATAACACACATCTCACGAATGACAAGATTTTTTTTTTTAATTTTAAGTGGGCCAAATCACTTATATTAAAAGCAAACTAATGGAAATGCAGTAATCTGATTCTTTTAATAAGCCTTGTAACTTGCTCTGATCCCTGGTTTATAACAGGTGTAATACTGGTGTGTGGCCACAGCGTGCACATCTGATGTTGCTCACTGTGGTCCTCAGTGTGCTCAGGGAGATTTTGTGTATGCCCAGACACATGAAAAATTAGAGGGAACATTGGTAGCAAGTCTTCCTGGGATGGCAGTCAGTGTTTGCAGGATGATATGGCTGACATCTCTTTACCCAGACAATCCAGAACACAGCACACAGCCAATCTCCGGTCTCATAGGGCTTCCATGACTGCAGATCCATTTGTGATGGTGTTGGAAACATGTACACTGGAACCTGAACATGTGGAGGAACATTATATTATGTTCAGCTGAAGTCACAAATTTGTCCAGATTCGTAAGCACAAAGTGTGGAGAAGATGCGGATAATGCTATGCTGATTGCAACAGCAACAGGGTAACAGCTTTTGGTGGAGGCAGTGTGATGGTGTGGGGCAGCATCTCCCTCACAGGAAAAACAAAGCTTGTCAAAACTTGAGGTAATGTCAATGCAGAGAGATATCAGGGACCAAACTCCATCTTCCTAGATGACAGCAAAGCAGGGTTTATCAGAGACTGCCTCCAGAATTTGGGATTGAAGAGGATGGAATGGCCTGCCTGCATTCCTGACCTGAACCCTATTGAGCGTGGGTGGGTTCATGCTAGAATGAACAACACAACCACACTTGCTGATTTGCGATAAATGCTGGATGAAGAATGGGATGTCATCCCACAGCAGTGTGTTACCAAGTTGGTGACCAGCATGAGGGGGCGGTGCCAGGCTTTTGTGCCTGTGTATGATTTTTTACATGCTACCGAGGCCCCTGTTAAAGGAATAAATTGTTAAACTGCCGGTATGTTTTGGTTTTCAGACTTCAATCTTCCAATTCAATAATGACACCAAACAAGAGTTTGGCACTGGCAGAGAAGAGTTAGCAAGTTTTTCAAAGGCGCAACCCACACACTCAACTCCGCTGCTCAACTCACAAATGCATTTTTCTTACAAATCTGCCATCTTTCAAGGGGAAATAAACAGGCTTTCAAACAGTATAGGATTTTTTGCCAAGAAGAATTGTTACAACAAAGAAATAAAAGCCCAAACACAAATTTCCTGACTGTTTGTGCTAAGTTGTGATTAACAAGCAGGCCTGCCATAAACTCAGCTTTACCTCTTTTGGAATTTGATCAGACCAGAAAGCTATCATCATAATCATATAATTTGAGCTCTACAACTAATTTTTCTCCAGTGATCAAAATACTGTTGGGAGGTCCTGTGCAGTATATACAGATTATGTTGGAATAAGCTCTCGTTCTACCTTCCAAACCACAATAATAAAATTCCCAATCTTCAGTTCTGGTAATAATAGAGTTACCATGGCCACACACATGGTTGTTCCACTATAAAAATATAAAATTGCAAATGTTTCAAACTTCAGCAGCACCTACAGTATGAGCACTACATGCCACTTGGATTTCATCCAGTATGTGCGATTGTATTTTAAACTTAGCACAATCCTTTTGAACATGGAAAATCAAGTTACTGTGAAACAATATGAAGACGGCATTTTATGCAACGTTGAGTCAAAGTTTTGTCAAAACCATAAAAGTTAACTTTTGAAGAAAAAGCATTAACTAAATTAATCAACAACCATGAATGCCTGTGATGGTACATCCAAGAGATGTAAATCGTGAGTCACGCTCCCAAAGCCACAAATATCAAGCTGCTGCTTAGGAAAAAGTAAAGGGATTACCAGTGTCAGCAAAATTCCTCTTATGGGCATTGAAACATTGCAGCAGTCTCAACCAAAAATGTTTTCATGTTAAAGATATTAAAGTTATAGATAGATAGATGGATAGATAGATAGATAGATAGATAGATAGATAGATAGATAGATAGATAGATAGATAGATAGATAGATAGATAGATAGATAGATAGGAGAGGCAGAAAGTAATGTAAACCATTATATATGAGGAAAACAGAGTATATTTGTGAGTTTTAACACCTCAGAGGCCTTAAAGCTTATAGTATCAAACAAATTAGATTATTATGCTGTTACACTGGGAATATTTCATGATGCAACAAAACAGCCTTTTTGCAAACTTTTAAGGAAACCTAAAGTTGGTCTGAGCCCAGGATTTTTTTCCTCTGAGCAGAGAGGGGATTCACAGGGTGAATACAAATCTTTATCTTCATTGACAATGGGAGTTAAACAGTCATCACACTATCCAGTTGCAGCTGTTTATCAGTTAGATGGTCAGGGTCTTGTCCAACAAGGGCTTAACTGAAACTGAACATCTGTCTCTGATATAAGCCGTGAGGCTACGAGAAGTTATTATTGCTTACAAGGTTGTTTTTCTTCTTCCTCCATTCAGCCACCTTTACTTCAATAATAAATGAAGCATTTTATGATTAACATGTACTGTACATGATTAACAATGACCTTTGGCCTTGATTGTTAAATGGAAATTACAAGGTGATGACATTATAGTCGAGCAGATGGACTTCCTCCGTTCTTCTATCCTGTATTATTTCACACCCTGTTGGCAGGTTATTTGTATGTCCTTGAGAAGTGATCCCTATTTGTTATTCCACTTCACTCATTATGCCTGTGCCCACAAGAAGCAGAGCCAGCTTATGAACACAGTCAGTTATACTCTTCCAAAGATAATGGACAAATCTTGGGTGGCCTGGGTCTGAATTTCATTCATAATTCATGTCACATAGATTTTAGTCTGATGGTCAGGCCAAAGTACATTTAATACAGTTACAAGATTGTATTACAATACAATTTTTTGTAATCTGCATGGTCATTGGTTTTAACCACATTACTGTGGACATTGGTTAAAGACAGACTTGTAACAGTTCATGGTCATTAAGTCAGGACCTTATGTAGCTAAGAGTAAAATACTGGGATCTAGAGCTATTTTACTTTTCTGGTTATGTGATCTTTTGCATAGTACAGCAGCTCCCAAAAAATAAGTCCCAAAAAACCCCATTAGGCATTTTTTAAGCGTCACGCACTCACTTGACAAGACATTTTAATGAAAGAAGAAATGTGCACATTGGCATTTGTAAGACACTCTTTATTTTCAAATTGTGCAAAAAGTATGGAAGGCATCCTACATCTGTATAAACACAATACAGCCAAGACAACTGAAACAAATTCACACAATTATAATCTAATTATAATCTTACTGTATAAAGATGATACAAAAACAAAAATCATAGTATTTACAGAACCCACGACTTTGCAAAACCTTTATGATTTTCCACAAAAAGATCTAAATGCTTAGCACAGCGACAGGACTGAGGTAGAATAGAGAGACAGGAAGTTGGAAACGAAGAAAACCAGCAGGTAGCGTAACAGGCTAAATGGGACTACAACGTTTGGGATGTTCAGCAGGAGTGCAGTCCTGCTACACAAAATGGGCCTTACATGTGTTTCATTAGTTTCTATCACTCTTTTCTGTATATTTAAGCAACAAGATAAACTCATTTCAAAGAGCTAAATAAAGACGTGCACAGAGCAAATATATTAATCGCACTTGGTCAAACGAAAGTGTGCATTAATCCATTACAGTGAGATCTCCTGTGTGTTCTGCACAGTGTCAGTTACTTCAAAGTGCATAAGTTGCAGTTTGATGATGCAAATCTTTAAAAGTTTTACACTCTTCACAATGTGGTCTAGTCTTTAAACAAAACAAAAATCTTTGTATCTGAAACATGCAACACATTCAACTGTCTGAAGTGGGAAGGAGACGGGGGTATGCATTTTGATAGAATATATTTATGAGAAGTAAAGAAATGAAAAAAGCACTAAGCAATAATAAATATAAAATGGGATATTACTGCTCTTTTTTAGAAATACACAAACTGTCACCCTTCTGAACGCCCAAACGAGCTCTTCTTCAGCTGATCACCTCCACATCGCGGGCACCAAAGCACGGTTAGTCTTCAGCATAATATTACTTACTCTTCCATTCATGCTTTCATTGCCAAACTATTAAAATTTCAGGTCGACCAAACCACCGAAACATCTTTGCTTGCAGTAAGCACATCACTAAAATTGGACTTAACTGCTTAGAATTAAAAAAGCAAATCTTATCAAACTGATGAAGACGAGGGCAATAAAATTGTTTTAAAATAAAAAAAAAACATGTTAATAGTTCTAAAAAAAAACAAAACATAATATATTCTGTACACAATGATTAAATACAGTGTGATCCGGATACATTCCTGTGTATGAAAAGCAAATGGCACATGTAATAAGAACATCAATGTAAACATAATACTTTCTGTAAAACACGTCTGACTCAAAACTTCCAGCACCAACTGTTCGATGAATTATATATAATATATATATAAAAAATTCTGTATTCACAGATTATGTAAGTCTAAGAAAAGATGAAGGAACATGAAGGTTTATCTATTTACTGGATGACTGGATAATTTACTGTTTATTAACTAAGTGGGGAAAGTGTCTGCCAATCATGTGGGACAGACAAACAGCCTTCTTTCCATGAGCAGCTGAGGTGACTCTGTTGGTCTTCAGATTTCTGAACTAAAGTCTCACTGCCTCACAGCAAAGAGTCGGAAGGATCCTCCCTCTGCGCTGCTTTTGCTGCAAAAGGAGATAACAAAGAAAACTTTTACTTTTTACTTTTATCACCGCACCATCTAAAAAGAATACGCTGAAAGAATACTTCAGTTGTTTTGCGCTTTGCATTATGCTGAATAATCTTGTTTTTGTGTTTGTGTGCTCCTTTAAGATGAATGATAAGTGAAATCCTTTAATAAGGGGATCCTTGAAAGCTTTTTTGTCCAAGTTCTTCTAGCAATCAGTTCCATCAAAAATCATGCAATAATGATGCACATGATAGATTTGGGGGGAAAAAACACAGAATGACTCATTGTTAGTATTTCTGTGTCTGAGTCTTCCAGCTACCACATGTGTTAAGCTCAGTGTCTATAATTTGTTCATTAGTGGAGAGACCTCAAAGTTTTGCTATGCTCAATAATAACGATAGGCCAATGTGATTGGTACCTAATCACAGATAATTGTTCATAGAGGAAAACACTGACTAAGTGGCTGAGAGCATTTCCATCCTCGAGTAATTGGATAGGATGTGATTACTTCACCATCAACAGAGTGTAGTCCAAACTGCCCACCCTGCCATGATGTTGGCAAATGGCACAGACTGTCTCTCAGCCATCCACTGACCTTCTATCCGAATGCCCTGAGTGAGACCTCCACAGCTCTGCATTGGATTTCATAGAATAAGACTTGGCATGTTTTTGACCATTCAGCACTTTGCACACTCAATTGAAATGCCTGAGTAAAGTAAGCAAAGATCCCATGTGTGGCCCATCCACACACCAAACCACACCATTACTCTTACAACCCCATATGCCACTAGAACTGGCCACAAGGGTTTTTTTGCCTAAGCTTAGTCCACTGGAGCTGGTCACAGACATGAGACTGAATTTTTAGTGTGCATGCAGGGAACCCACTACATGCAGTATTAAAGTGGACATAAATCAAGATAGCATATAGTGGAGAAAAGCACCTTTTCCCAAGCAAAAATTTGAGTCTCTTTTATGGCTCAACAGTGTAATGGTTAACACTTTCACCTTACACATAAGAGATCGGAGGTTTGAGACTGCGAGGAGAGCCAAACCCAGGGAGTCACAAGCTAGTGTACCCCTAGGGCTGGTCCCAAACCTGGATAAATGGAAGAGTTGTATCAGGAAGGGCATCTGGTGTGTCTGCATGTTTGTTTGGGCCAAAACTAACATGTGGACCCATCCACTGAGGTGCCACCACGTGAAATAAGGGAGAAGCTTAAAATGTCATTTTCTATTTTAGATTCTCTCGGCTAGCTTACTTTTTTAAAAATTTCAGCAAGCTTACTGTTTTCATTCCAGTTGCATCGAAATGACATTTTTTTTATAACCACACTCTTAATGGAGCATATTAAAAATAGATGCAATTCTGTATCAACACATAACATAAAATTCAACATAAAACTCCCATTTAGATTGAGCTTAATTTGATTTTTTTTTTTTTAAATTAACTTAAAGAGACACTAAGAAATACAGTTAAACTTCTTGTTCATGTCAGATCTTTACAGCTCACAGTTTGGTGAAGACTGATGTTTTGCTCCGTGGCTGCTGTTTTTTCTCAGTCAGGGAAACAATTGTTGACCTTGTGTGTAAATCGAAGCATAATAACTGAAAGCAACAGCACAGATCTGCATGGCTTGCTGAGCAAAAGACTTTTTTAGTTTCCTGCAAACACCATGTGGCTGGTGATTTAGGAAGACATTACAAAAATCTTAAACATAGATGTCTGGAATTACAGTAATGCTATCTGTAATATCCCTGTGGGGCAGTACCTTTCAGATTGGATGCCATTTTTCAGGACTCCTGTGTAGCTCTTTCTCTTGTCCAGAGGCAGAACATCAACTATACCACCACTGGATTTGATCGCGCCTGCGTGGATGGCTGTTTTACAAATGCTGGAGTTCTGTGAAGAGAAAATGTGGCGAACTTGAGAGAGGATTTAAAAAAGATGGAAAACCACTTTCTCACTGTACAAACATTGTTTTGCTTCAATAATTATTTAATACCGTTTAAAATACTGTTTCACTTAGATACAGATACACTTTGGCGCGCGCGCACACACACACACACACACACACACACACACACACACACACACACACACACTCAAGGAGTAGAATCTGAGCCAGAAGTTTGGCTCCAGCAAAACAGACCATGAGCTCTTATCAACAGTTTGGAGTGCAATCACTCATTTCTACTCCAAATATAGATCACACTGTCCATACACCCTACCAAAGATTGTACTGTAACCAGACAGTTTTTGCCTCATGTTTAACCAACATAAAGCTTATACACCACTGTGAAAACAAAAGTGGGTGCCTCAGATTGCAAAGCATTCCTGGGCACTGGGCATTTGTCGTGAGTCAGTGGGATTTAAGTGACATCAGAGAGATTTCTAAACCAGTCTTCCTAAGAGTATTTATTTTTATACCATGGCTTGACTTAACCTCTGTGGGTCATTACTCCCATTCTCCATGACACATATTTATGCTCCTATGATTCAGGTGTTGTTCATTGGGTACCATGCAACGTAATCAAGCACTACATCCAGACATCGCTCCTTCTCTCGGAAGTGACCAACAAGTTCTCATAAGCAATCACATGGTGTTATTTTTTCAGTTCCTATAATCTAACATTTCTCAATCAGCATACAGGAGTGTTTCTACTTTTAAATAACAAAAAAGGGGTACATCAGGAGGTACATTAATTGTAAAAAAATCATTTGCCTGCTCACTTTTTCACAGCACTATAAGTTGGGTATTAGTGGATGTGAGTGCGGTTTATTTTCACCTTTCCAAAGTATTTCAGGAGACGCTCACTGGAAACGTATGTTACTTACATCTGTGTAAATGTTGTTTCCAATAACAGGTGACCAGTAGGAAGGTTGAGCGTTGCAGTTCTCTGGACAGAAGACTCTAACAAACAAATTGGACATTAGTATAACTTTGCAGTAACATTTAAAATTCATAGAAATATGTTAGTTTTTTTTTCTTTAATAATGGTTAAACAATGGTTAAAACAGCAATTGTGTGAATAATAAAATGTTGGATGAGTGATGACACCTTGGACAGCGTGAGTTGGGTCCTTTATAAGGGCAGATTTCAGCCACTGTAGTGTAACAATCAGCTGTAAATTCTGTCACAGAGAGAGAAAATAAAATCAGTTAATATATTGTGCAATATGATTTGGAAGGCTGTGTTAATCGACACACAATCATGGCTCAGAGCCTCCCTGATCAAAAGAAATGCTTCCCTTACCTTCCACTTTGGCCACCTTAAAGGCATTTCCAGGTTTATATTTACTGTAAAACACACCATATATAGAAATCAGTAAAACTGTCCTAAAACCAAATTATTGCACAGTGTTGCAAAGTGTTGATCATAGTTCATAGTTTCCTATGTATCCCCTCAGAGCAGAAATATCTACCTGAGAGACTCAATGCCATTCTTTGTGGATCTGACAAAGAACGGAAGCTTATCCATTCTCGTGACTTCGACCACTCCTCCACTGTTGTCAATGACACCATAATGGATAGCAGCTCGGCAAATACTTGATTGCTGAAACAATGAAAAATAAACATTTAGTGAAAATTCTGTAAAACTAGCAAAGCAAAGCTCATAATTACAATGATTCCTGCTAATGTAAAATCAAAATACTTATGTAATGTCAAAAAACAACAATCTCAAACTAAAGAAATCGACATTCAATAAGTACATTATGTGAGAATAAAACAGCAATTTGAAAAATCATTCTAAAAACATAATTCAACAGAACATTAATGTGTTCCAAAGTTAAAAATGTATCTAATGTAGGGGTGTCCTGAAGCCTATTGAGGAGCATACACTCACCAGCCACTTCATTAGGTATACCTTGTCAGCTGCTGGTTAACACAAATACCTACAGTAACCAGCCAATGCAGAACTCAAGAAAGGTGATTTTAGTATCTTTGAATGAAGCATGGTTCGTGGTGCCAGACGGCTAGTATGAGTATTTCAGGAACTGCTGATCTACTCGGATTTTCCCACACAGCCATCTCTAGGGTTTACAGTGAATGGTTGGAAAAAGAGCAACAGTTCTAAGGCATGCCTTGTTGATGCCAGAGGTCAGAGGAGAATGGCCAGACTGCTTCAAGATGATGGGAAAAAAACAGTAACTCAAATAACCACTCGCTACAGCCAAGGTATGTAGAAGAGCATCTCTAAACGCACAATACATAAAGTGGTAGTTGATTAACTATAGCATTTAAATTAAATAGGTGGTCTATCCACTCATTTTGATGCAGAAGACAGATCATTTGCTGCCTTGTATGCTGCTGACAAAGTGCTATGCACACTATCAAACCAAACTAAACTAGATGTACAGTCACATTATAATTTGCTGCATGATGTAGTAAGTTTGTTTTATCTTGGACAGACTCACCACATCATAATTGACAGTTCCCCAAACTTTTCCTTTCTTATGCACACAGTTAGCAGGACAGTTGAATCTGCAGAGTCAGAAAATGAGTTGGTGAGTGGATACTGAAAAGCACATCCAAAGCGATCTTTAGTTTAAAACGTATTGAAATAGCCTCACCTGTTACAGGTGGCACCTCGGCACTTATCTCGTAGCCTCGTCTCACACTTAATATTGTGAACTGCAAGAAAGAAAGAAAAAAACTTTACAAACATTAAAGTTCACGGGTATTTTGGTAATGGCGATAGTTACCAAGATGGGCGTTGCTGGAAGTTTTTGAAGATGACGTCCTGGGATTCGGGCTCTTGGGAGTGAAGGGTTTGGATGCTGGCTTCTTTGGAATAAACGGGATAGGTCTGGCAGTGGTACGAGGTGGCAGCGGAACCTGAGCCTTCTCCACCTCATTCATGTCTTCGACCTCCGGGTGCTGAGAGTCTGTAAAAGGATGGATAGAGTTCAGCTTGGTAACAATTTTAATGTTAAAATAACTGAGAGAAAATCATGTGGGTTTGCTCACCTTTGTGGCACAGGTTATTTCTGCATCCTCCTCCATAGCTTGGGGGGCACTGGGAACAAGGGCGGCCGTGCTGGTATGGGGCCTCTCCGATCCAGTTGCCCCTGCAGAAATTGTGAACAATGGATGTCTTGAGTAAGGTGGAAATTAATCATCAGTCGACGTCACTGGGTTCACAGCGTTGTAATTACCTGAGCAGTCTCTCCCAGCAGCAAACACTCAGAAAAGTCATTAGCCCCAAAAAACGAACAAAAACACTCCTCTTTGTCTCTCAGGCAATTACATCTCACAGGCTGCCTGGAAAACAAACTCCTACTCTGCTCTTATTTTCTTTCCCCGTGTTTCATTATTATTTTTTACTCTGACTTCTGGAGGAATTTTAATGACACCAATATGTCATATGAATGTCTTGAACAGCTAGTGTTTCATATCTAGAGTATAACTACATAAACACAAATTGCAGCTTTTGTCAGCCCTATGAGGAGAAGGTATGTCAGCAAGGGTTCAGGGTCCAGAGGTGTTAATAGTAGGTTAGTACAGGACTACAGGTGTTGATAGTAATATAGTCTAGCATGGAGAAATATTGATCTTACTTTGGGGAATAGTTGCACACAAGGTAAACGGCGTTCTCCCATATTTCTCCCCACACGTTCATCTTTGGGCACATGTGCACAGCGCAGCCCACTCGGTTAGTAGTTGCCCAGACCAGCTGTGAAGGAAGGGGGTGGGGGGTAAATGGCAAACATTAGCACATACAATTTCCGAAAGGATATGCAGCAAAGTAAACTATTGAACTTGTAACCTAGATTTGTTGCCTCTGTTTCCCCACAACCCATAGGTCAACTATCATTCCAGAGGAAGCACCTATTTAGGCAGTTATAATTGATGAGACCATTGGGATTTCCAGGCTTGCCTGTTCTGTTATTCTATCCCAGTCACGTGGTCATCACGTGAACCCAGTTTGCCCTCTGTGACACAATCGGGAACATTTTCATCATCCAGTTAGAAGGAGGAAATGTCAGTTTTTAATATCTTAACTTGGAAGAAACAGCACAAGCCTAAAACTGTCCACAGTGAAATAAAACAGCTCATGGAACGGAAAAGCCTCTGCAGTGGCGTTACAGATGAATGATGTGCCATTCAACAGGGAATACAAGACATCATATTTGAAAGAGTCTCCAAACTTTCCTCCCAAACGTGCGCTCTCCCTGTGCAGGAATGTTCACTGGAAGCGGTGAGTCAGCCGGTGTGTGCTCATAATCCAGCACAGCGCAGTCTAAATGTGGTTGTTGAGTTTGACTGCCTGGGCTGCACATGTATCCACATTTACAGCAAGTGAAAAACAGAGAAAAGATGGTGATGCTCAGAACTGGCACTGCCCCCTCTGCAGCATCTTCAAAAGAATCCAGGTCAAGCAGTGAGGGATGTCTGGTTTCTCTGAAAATGACTACCAGATGGCAGCGATCAGGTTTCAGGGAGGAGTCTAAATGTTTCTAACTCATCCCAACATCTACAAAGTAACGTCTGGGGAAAGATGAGGCCGGCTTACTAACTTCTGCTTTCTTTTGGCTGTCTTCTAAAAGTTTCTCATGTTCCTTTTTAACTTCTCTCTGCCTCTTCTGTTCAATCA
Organism: Bujurquina vittata; assembly: GCA_015106715.1. Classification (NCBI taxonomy): domain Eukaryota; kingdom Metazoa; phylum Chordata; class Actinopteri; order Cichliformes; family Cichlidae; genus Bujurquina; species Bujurquina vittata. The sequence goes on from VUQK01017425.1 coordinate 11,576, forward strand.
CGTGCATCAAATTTACCAAACTTGTCAGCTTCTTGAAGCAATTGATCAAGTTAAAAGTAGGCTTATAACTTACTGCTGAGGGATTTCGTAAGAGGGTACTCCATCAGTTTAGAATTAAACTGTCAGAATGGCAATGCAGCACATGGTGCAGTGGAACTTTTTTGTTACACAGTTGCAGTCAAGAGTGTGTCCAAACTTTTGACTGGTACTGTATATTCTTTTTACTTGTCAAAACATGGTGGCTACATTTTCCACACTCTGACTTCACCAACAACAGTTTAGTCAGAGATTCAGTTGTGTTATGCTGGTCACAGTTCATTTAGCTTCAAACAGCGATGACAAGCCTTTTTTGTATTTGTCTCACCTGGGTGTAATGGGTGCACATTGGCCCAGAGCAGCGTTCTGGACACCAGGGATTGCACTCGTGGCTGTAGGGATAGGTGTAATCTTTCACTTCATCATACCAGGCCTGGACATGGAAGGCAGGTGAGCGGTATCTGTAGGGTTCACGCACACATGCACACACACACACATACACGAACAAACAGTAGGCTCAGTGACAGGGTACAAGGGGTAAAAGGGAAGTCACCAGGTGCTTTGGCTAGACTTGAGAAACATTGCATGAACCTTCCTTACTCTGCCCCCTCCCTTTAGTCGTCAAATGATGAGCCTGAATTTGACCTGGCACACAGAACGGCAGTCTGTTCCCTCCATAACAGGGGAAATAAAACCAGGTTAAAAAAAAGAAAAGAAAAAGAATTAGAGCAAACCTAAACACAGCTCCACGGTCTAACAAATCAGTTCTAGCTCTTATTATAAACATCTCTTTTTATGGTATTGCAAAGTGCTGAGCTTATAAATGGAGAGTAGAGGGGGAGTGGGAAAAAAATGACTCCACATCAGGATTTTCTGGCACTAGAAGAAAAAAGGGAGAAGAAAGGGGGGGGGGGGGGTGGGGGAAGAGGGGGGGGTTCCGGGAGGGG
>VUQK01017425.1:12578-23420 GCA_015106715.1 Bujurquina vittata
AAAAAATGACTCCAAAGAAGGGTTTTCAGGCACAAGAAAAAAAAAGGGAGAAGAAAGGGGGGGGGGGCTGTGAGAATGAGGGCAGATTCCTGGAAGGGCACCTGCTGTGATAGCCATACACTTTTAAGCACAAGAGGCCTACTGTGTCTGATGTCCACTGAGACACACATACACAAATTCACTCATATAGACATCAGACTTCATACAAACAATGACTATCAGTGCCTACCCTTAATGCATGTGGACTAATGTTTTTGTTGCATGATCTGCTATAAGTGCAACACTCCTAACTTTAGCTTAACTTTTAAAAAACAATCTGCAGTCGAGGGGAGGGGAGGGGTGACATTATAACGCAGCTGTTTGGATTTGGTAAGACTTAATGTTAGGGGGCCATGTTGATTATTGATTGACAGCCAGCAGCTGTCTGCTACGCCTCACCTCCTCTCATTCAAGTATTTTGTTTGTGTGTTACTTAGGACGATTTAGCAACATGCAAACATGGTTAAAACCGCAACATTAAATCCCTCACCAAAACAGACAGATGGATGTCGACCCGCTTTCCATGTAGAATACAGGTCACATCACACCATCTCTTACATAGTAAAAAATACAGATTTCATTATTGCAAAGAAGGAATAAATTACATCTGTCTTTGTTTTGTTTGTTTTTTAAACGATGATGATTAAAATGGTTGATACATGGTTGTGAACAGATGTCCACACAGCGTCTTCTCCACAGACCAGCATTTCGTAGCCACTTTGGAGCCATTTTCATGTTTGCACCATTAAATTCTGTTTCATTTGTTGCACAGTGAACTTAATCTATTCAGCGTCAGCATCATAAACTCAGGAATGCTATCACTTACACATGAAGTCAATTAGCTCAGTTGGATAAGCAGCTTACCCAAATGCATGTGGTCCTGAGTTTCTCTTGAGAAACTTTATTTTATATTTTTTAATTCTAATTGATAAATGGATGGTAGAAAACAATTCTTGAACACAAACTTTCTCTTGCTGGAAGTCTAACAAGGATCTCCAGACAACATTTACCGTAAGCAGCCCCTTGAACCAACATCAGGGTAACATCCACGACGTCAGTCCAACTTCCATTTTGGAACAGATAAAAATGGGTGTAAAACACCAAAGTGACAGCATTCTTATAAATGCCTTATAAATAATCTACAAAATATGGAAAAGGATTAGGGCCCCAGAAACAAAAAGGTTTTCTCAGAATTAAAAAGAAAAAGTCATGACTCAAAAATATTTTTTCCATCTCTAATCCCATTCCACAATAAATCAATAAAATATTCAAATGTAACAAGAGCAAAGTTCATTTTTGAGCCATATGTATCAAACACCTATAGCAACATGTGTGTTCAAAATGTGTGTTCAAAATGTGTGTGCAACGTATCTCACCTGCCCCAGTGAACTGCTAGGTTTTGTCCAATAGACATGAGCAGGTCCTGAGGTCCATGGTCCCACAGACATTCCTCTGCCCACTGAGTGGCAGATCGCTCCAACTCATCATCCCAAATCTGAATGATTATAAAGACAATTCTTCACCAACTACTGTATGAAGTATAATCCATATTATGCTTTGCTTTTGCAACCTGTTCAAGGCTTCTCCTCTTGACCTTCCTTCTTTCCCATTAAGCTGAAACTAAGCTGCATACAGCTAAAACATTATCCTTAGATGGTGACATTTGAGTGGAGCTGCTGGCGCCTGGCCTTGGTCCACAACAAATCTTCAGCAATCACAGCTGAATTATCCAAATTTCCTCGGTGGGATTCGTTATAGCGGTGGACAGGAGGGTGGAAAGCAAAGAAGATACCTGACACCCACTTTGGAGGGGGTACTATGAAGTGAGTGAACACTCCATGCACCATGGCCCCTCAAAGTACATCCCTTCAGTAAATTTCCAGCCTTTTGGTGGTCGCTAAATCATGCACACACAGACACCGCTGTAGCTCCAAACACCCTTACACTAACACAAACACATACACTGCCTGTTCACTGGAATTTGAGAGAGCAAAGACAGTCTACAGACATTTTCCTCCGCACTGTAACCGCACTCCAGAGACACACAGGCCACCACGGCTTCTCTCAACTTTATAGAGCACGTGGTTTTCAGTAACTTTATGTGTGTCTCAACAATAATCCCTCTCCTATTTTATGTATTAATCTGCCACGCAGCCCATTAACTTTCCCTGTCCAGCCTTATTCTCTTTCCTCTTTTAACCAGGCCCCATGTGCTGAGCTGTTTTCAGGTAGGACAGAGTCAGCATTATTATCCGCCCCATAAAAGAGAGGCACAGCAGGCTGGCAGTGGTTCACAATCTTGACTACATGTTTCCAGCAGAGAGAAAAGTCTGTTTTTATTACAGCAACACGACTTTTCTAGGCCGACCAAATCCCTGATTACTAACCTCATTTCAATGCTTATTGGTGCCGACAGATGAAAATTAAAGGATGCCTATTATTCTTTTCCCTTTTTTTTTGTTTGTCTGTGTGTGTTTTTGTGTGTGTGTTTGTGTTACAATGATACAGTGATGTATACTCAAATGACACATGGCAAAAGTTTCAAATAATGAGGTCAGTGTATGTGTAAATAAGCTCTAATAGCCACAATGCTCAATCTAATTGCTCAAAATGATTGTTTTTTTCTATGTATGGCTCTGTATGATGTCAGCTAGAGCAGATATTCCTTATATGGTCATCTCAGGCTCAAGCCAACAGTGAGCACAGGAGCCACACCCACCCGCTGATCAAATCTTCTGTTTGAAAGGCGGAGATGAACGTGTTGGGTTAAAGATGCGCTTTAAATAAGCACATATTTTATTGAACTGTCAATTCTGCAGAAACACTCAATTAAAGACCAAGAAAAACTTAAGTGCTGAGTATAGTTGTTTTTTTGTTTTGTTTTCTGAGATAAAGCAAAATGTTAGCTGATAGATTTAAATCATGATAATACCGAAATAGTCTTACCATGTACTCCATGTTTGAAGAAGTGGGGTAAACCCCACCCCTCAGCTTGTTGTGCAGCTGAAGGATCTCCTCACGGTCCGACCAGAGGATGGCTCTACGGGTCCTGTTACCAGCTGTGTTGCTGGTGCCTTTCTGGTCTGATTCCTCTTCATAGCGGCTCAGTAGCTTTCTGAGCTCATTGGAGTCTGGCAGGAAGAGGGAAGCTGAGTCTCTGATGCACAACAGCATGAGGACGAGGACAAGGGGCCAGGTCACAGTAGCGCAGGTCATCCTGACACTTGAGCTGTGCGGTTAACACGTTCAGACTTAAGTGGACAGCAGCTTATAAATGAACATCATTTTTAACAATTCCAGATAAAACCTGCAGGGTGGAAATGATGGTTTTATGACAGCTGCCTTGCTGCGTGAGTCAACAATGCACCAGATTACAAAATATGGTCACACCCACTGCATTATTTAACTAATGTAGGAGGCACTTCCTATAATAAAGCTGTAAATTAATTGCACACACTTAGAAATAGCCCAGCAAAACTCGCCTCTCTTTCGGGTAGTTTTTAGTTAATAAGGCTCTAGTAAAAATATAACTCTAATATTTCCTTTGTATTGCTGTGTTATAACTCCTACTGATGCAGAGTGTCATGTGATGGTGAGGAGCAGTAAAACGAAGCAGAGTGTCTTGACTTAAACGGGGACTTTTTCGCTCTGCAGTTCTGCTTTGTGTAAGTTAGGCTTTTTGCCATCCTATGACTGTTTTATTAGTTACGCCAAGAGACTCTGATGCAACTGAAAATAGCTTCCCTGCAATAAGTCAATTTCTTTGAAAAGCTTTTGAACAGTTTTATTTGTATTAATTTAATTTGAGGCAGTGTTGTTGCAGTGCAGTGCATTACGCTGTCAAGTGTATGAAACAGACCTCAATATTGACCATGGAGTTCAATCAATCACTCTGAGAAAACGTGAACAAAATTATAACCATAAACTTCCATTAGATTTGCCTAATAAACCACTGACTCTTTGATACATTTGCTTTTCTTTTCAGATGCTGTGATTTGTAGCATATTGTGACAGTGCATTGTTACATTATCATTCATTTAGTGGTCCTCTAATGAACTAAGCCAGTGTTTTAATGTACAGAGCTTTTTCTACCATTTTGTCCTATTCATAAAAGCTTCAATTATTTGATCATAAAAATAAATATGACTCAAACTGTACCACTGCTAACTAATCAGTTAATTTCTATATGCATGAGAAGATCTGTGTCAAAAATTCAGTGTATGTAACTCTATTGGACTCAGTGCACCATCATAAACAATAAACATAATCATCCTCAACACCTGTATTCATTATTTTCTAACCAAACCATGCAGCAGGGCCAGACGCTGTTGAGGGGGACCTGAGTTCAGGTTGACAAGTTCTCATCCAGCTGAACTCTCTTCAGGAAAACACTGCATTCCTCACACATCTAATATTGTGTAACTGACTCTGGATCTGACCTCCCTCTGAAAGGCAACAAGCTACAGGGAAGAGGTCCAAGATTAAAGCTAAACCAAATATCCCTAAGTCACAAACTTTTAGAAAAAGAGAAGCGCAGTCAGTCCGGGTGATCAGAGAAGAAAGGAAAAATAAACCTGCTTGCACTGGTTGCTCTTATCCTTGAATCCCTTCACCTCTTTCCCTTTGGCTGCAAAGGCAGCCTGAGGTCTGGCATCAGCTCTGTGTCAACATGCTGTGCCAGCTCTGGGCACTGCGAGCCAACAAGCAGCCCAGCCACCACACCCTTCTTCTTTCCCTGTGCCCCGTCTTCACACTGAACCTCTACCAGCTTCTCTGTCTGGGCCCTTCTCAAGGCTCTCATGAATTCTGTACCAGAGTGACAGACTGAGCAGAAAACCTGAACACACGCACATATCAGCATCTTGTCTATGCAAACTCAGTTCTCTTTGCAACTTCTGGAGCTCCTATCTGAGCCAAAGGGGGGCTGACCTACTGTGCAGCACACCATGAGGCTGAATGTAAACAAAAACACATGCCACAATGTCGATTTTATTATTTAGTTACCTTTTTGCAATCACCTGATCTTCTTTTTTATTACCACAGAATCCTTAAAGGTCATCATTAAGTGAGTATTTTGTTTTGTTTTTTCTTTGCTCTAAATTTGAAGTTTCTTTGGATGAAGTACAACTTTTTGATCATATAGAAATCATCGAAATCTGGCCAAACATTTTAAAATATTTTTTCTACTTTCTTCACGAGGTTACGTCCTGCACACAGCGTTTTCCATCATGCTGCTGCTGCTCTTCCATTGCAGTTTCCAGGCTGCACACACTGAGAGGCAGTGACTTTCTAACATCCTCTATTAAATCCACAAGTAAAATATCACAGCTGTGAGTGTATGAATAAAGCTGGAAGGAAAAAAAGTATACCATCAAATCTGACCAGGTGGGCAGCTCTGTTTTTCCTACTGCATTATAAAATACAGGTAACCGCAAATAAAGCGCATTGCAAATAAAGACGTGCTCACCTCTGTTTCTTAGTATCCGCTTGATTGAATGTTTTCGCTGCAGCTTCCTCTGCGCGCCGGAAAGCTGTGTTAAAATTGCGTTATGAGCGCGCCGGGCTGCTGCGCCTGCTGCTGCTGCTAGTTGGCGACGTTCCTGAGGAACTGTGGAGCTCCTGAGCAGCTCTCAGAGCCTTATATAGAGAAGGAGACCCCTCGGGACCAGAGGAAAAAATTACTGTCTCTCCCCACTTGCCAGCTTAAGTAGACTATGTTCTTGGCACACAGAGCGCACAGTGCGCAGACTGATGTCAGGAAATCTACAAATATTTTAAATCAGCGGTCTGTCAAAACAGCGGTTAGATTATAGTTGAGTCACTTAGTTTGGCTTAGATAAGAAACGCGCTTCAGACGAAACAAGCGCAAAAGTGGCGCATCAGGAGTACAAATAAAATGACGCAATCAAAAGGGGGAAAAAACAGGTCATATTTACGGCAATTCCAGGGTGTATTTTATAACTCGAGACCACACACATAGATTGTAATTATTGGCTTTATTAATGGTTTAAAAATTATTTACCAGTGTTTTCTAAGTTAGTTCATCCACCGCTGTCCATTGGCCGGAAGACGTTTCTTGGTCATTAATTGATCCCTCACTGCTTCAGTGTTATTGAGGTCCGGGCTCTGTGGAGGCCAATCCATGACTGATACTATTCCACTGTGTCTTTTTCTATCCAGGTATGCTTTCATTCTATTGCCAGTGTGTTTGGAATCACGGTCATGCTGAAACAAGTAAGCATTGTCAATCACATGCTTTCCAGATGGTATCGCATGGTGGATCAAACTCTGATGGTACTTTTCTGATTTCATAATTCCATCAATTTTGACAAGATCCCCAACACCACTGGCTGAAATGCAGCCCCAAACCACGACACAGCTTCCACTGTTTTACAGATGACTGTAGACACTGTTTTATCTTTCTTGTGACCACCTCTGTACATACATGACAACACGACAACCTGATTTTCAGTCCAGTGGTTGCGGAATATTGCAAACTGCACCTTTTCTCCCAGTTTCCCTTCCTTAAGAATGGCTTCTTGCCAGCCACCCTTCCACTGAGACACTTCTGGTGAGGCTTCATTGATCAGTAGGTGGATCAGCTGAAGGGCCAGATGGATCTCTCGGGTTCTGTGTCAGGATTTTTTTATTATTTCTTAAGGATTGAACTTTGAGATACTGTTCATCTGCTGTAGATCATTTTAAAGTTTATTTTGTCCTCCATTTTTCCAGTTTCTTCATATTCTTAAGGACACATTGCACACCCTGCTGAGCTAAGCAACCACATGAAAAGATTTTTCAAAAAGGGTCTGTCAGAAAAAAAGCACTTCCTATAACTTGTGTCAGTTGGATGAGAATAAAGAGAGGAAGGAAGCTTGGTGAGCTGGCATGAGAAAACAAGAATCTTGTGCCCTGAAAACCGGGTTCACGTTGTGACGTTGTCATATCTCCTTACTGAGCCTGCGGAGTGCTGGCTGTGCTATGACCCAAATAGTTGAGATTTTATTCATATACTTGATTTTTCATCTGAAATATCTCAGATACTTATAAGAGTGTGGCATTCCAGCAAACTAAACCCTCAGACAGATTCTCTTCCCACAAGGACTCTGCCAGCTGGGGCTCTGAGCGTATTATTATTGGGCAGGGGTGGGGTTAAATACATGTTTAACATGCCCTGCAGAGATGCTTGTAGCGGTGTCAGTGCTATGAAACAGAAGACAAAAGATGAGGCAATCATTGCGGCCTGATGGGCTTGGTTTCAACATTGCCTTAAAGAGCTTCAGTGACACACTTTACCCGTCCATGCTGTATAGGATGTCAGGCCACTTTTCATTGAGTAAAGTGCTTTTTGAGAGATCTCTGATCCAGATTTTGAATTTTTTTGATTTTGGAAAGGTGACAGTATAGATACTTACATACATGCAGATGTCTAATGCAAACCCTGGATATGGTCTTCCAACTATATAAGAACTATATAAGGACGAGCTCTATTATGCTAAATAAGGTCAGTAAAATTACACAATAACTTTCATCTGATTCTGTTTTTTGAACCTCCTGAAGCTATCATTACAGACTGATCAGTCACACATAAATCCATCCATATGTTGTGAAAAAGCGTGAATATTTCATCATGTTATCTCATAAGTTATCATTGTTAGTATTCCAGCTTTGAGTCTTATCCTGGTTTTGATCACAGTCGGGGTAAATATGAGGTAACATTTAATGGTATTCAGATTTCTGATTATCTAAGAGACTTCCTCCTTTAATGTGTCACCTACGTGCTTAAAGAGTCGTCTCAGCAGCTGAGAACAAATTGATTCTGGCTGTCTGATCTCTGGGACATTTACTTTTTGATCTGCTCTGCATAGCATCTTTCAGGTCACCAGCAACCCATCTAGCATTACGGCTGGGCTTTCTTTTAGCCACATGTCAAATAGAAAATGTTTTTTAGAAACCTCTGGTTTCTAAAATGAAACCTTATCAATTTTGACATGAGGCATGGGTATTAATCGACCCCAAACTCTACCCCTAACTAATGAGCTGTCAGTAACCTGGAGGATGTTAGAAAGATGTTAGTTAAGACACATTTGATTCTTTCATTTACCAAATATTTTGTTGTTTACTACTCTAAACCTTATGCTGATAATACAGCTGCACGCCCGTGTGGAGAAGGAAGGATAATGCCATCATATGGTATGAAAAGCCAGTCCCCCCCGCCTTTAATGACTCTGTACAAATGCCCAAGGTTCGATGATTTACTTCTCAGAAGTGTTATTCATTACACGGGTCCATTAACCTTGATCCATAATTCATTCCCGGCCAAATGGAAACTGGAAACTCTCAACTCTGCATTAGTCTCAGCTGAAGACAGCAGAAGGATTACACAACTCAAACATCCCCTCCACATTTATTATGTAAGCTTGAGCAGGTGGGACACAAGTGTTCTTTTTGAAAAGATCAAGGAGGAGCCACCGGCCACGATATATACAACAATGACAGGACATAGAGCTGGTTTATTTGGACAGACGAAACTCAGGTTGCCTTAATGTTTACCATGCTGAGAAGTAAACTGTGAGCTAGTAAACCTCTAAAGAAGAGGCACTAAAAGAGGAGGAAAAAGTGGGGAGAGTGAATGAAGAAACCATGTGGTACACGGGGAGGATGATAAAAACTAACCAGTGGGTGGATTGCGTGGACAGGAAATGCATAAAATCACAAGCACGGAAGGACAGATTAATAAACTGAAAGCACTGAAGACAAGAATTTGGTGCGGCGAACCCTTCATACTGATACTTTAGGGATTTGTAACATCTTTAATAAAGGGCCGTGTACGTGCTGTACGGTCTTTTTTTTTTACCTGTGTCACTAGGGCATACTGTGCATTCACTGGCCAGTTCATTAGTCAATAGTGCTTATACCAACCCCCTTTTTTCCTCCAGAACTTCCATAATTGTTTATGGCATAGAGTCAATTTTCTTTCTGCCCCATTCTTACAGCTTAATTTACCCTTCTGTGTCACATCTACGTGGAGCTTACAAAGTAGCCCACCAAAGTAGCCTATACCTGTGCAGCCTGTGCCAACACGATGTCTAGTTACATTTATAGGGATGTGCACATCAGGTTATTGCAGAAGTTTCAGCTTAGGCTTTCAGAAGAGTTTTCAGTTATGATACATCTATAGCATAGAATTAATAAAGAAACGTAAATGCACGGTTTGAACTTCAACAAGTCATCTTGACCTTGCCTAAATGCACCGAGCTGCTGTCATGTTATCGGCTGGCTTCTTATTTGTGTTAATGAGCAGTCTAAAGGTAAATATTAAAGGAAAATCTCAGTGTCTCCTAGAAGTGTCCAGTAGGGGTTTAGTAGTGGAATCAGAGATCATTATCTTCATACATCATGAAGTCATACATAGTCTTTAGTGTATGTTCTGAGCAGTAAAACATGTCAAAAAGGAAAAAATCTTCTGTTTTAAATTGCAGCTTGCATTTAAGACATTTGAGAAATGGCAGCGGGAGCTTAAAAGATATTATTATGGTCCTTGTTAACTTTTCTATTAACCCAGCCATGGGGGGGCCACAAGCCAGTGTATTCATAGTGCTGGTCCCAAGCCCAGATAAAAGGGGAGGTTTGCGTCAAGAAGGGCATCCGGTGTAAAATCCTTGCCAAATCAAATATGCAGATCATCAAGAATGTGATCAGTCAGGGCCTGGGTTAACAACCCAGTGCTGCTGGCCAACAGGGTGCTGGTAGAAACTGTGCCAACTACTATTGGCCAAAGATAATAGAAGGGGGGGTTCAGAGGCAGCCAGAGAGAAAGAAAGGCAGGAGTGTGGAGGTGAGAGTGAGACTTTGAATATAGTGGCTAGAGGTGGATATATTGTGTGTGTGTGTAGAAGACCAGGTGGAAGGGAAGCAAGGCAGATTCAGATTGTTTTACCGTGGTGTAGATAGGAATAGAATAGGGGTGATGTTGAAGGAAGTGCTGAAGAGAGACTGGGTCAGACTGGGTCATGAGTTTGAAGCTGGAAATCAAAGGGGTGATGTTGTGTGTATGCCCAGCAGGTTGGCCATCAGAAGAGAAAGAGGAATTCTGGAGTAAGCTAGATGAAGTGGTAGTGTGTGTCCCCAGGGAGAAGGTAGGGGTGATTGGAGCAGACTTCAATGGACATATAGGTGAAGAAAACAGGGGTGATGAGGTGGTGTTGGATAAGATATGGTATTAAGAGGAGAAATGCTGAAGGACAGATGGTAGTGGACTTTGTGAAAATTATATAAATTGGTGGAGTGAACACACATTTCAAGAAGAGGGAGGAACTTTGATGAGTGAGAGTGAAGGAAAGTGCATACAAGTGGACTACATCTTCTGCAGAAGGTGCAGCCTGACAGAGATAAAAGACTGCAAAACGGTTTCAGGGGAGAATGCAGTTCAGTAGCATTACTTGGCATTCTGTAGCATGACTTTGGTCATCAAGAGGAGGAAGCAAGTGAAGGCAGCAGCCAGAATTAAATGGTGAAAGTTGAAGGAGGAGGAATGTTGCGCAGAGTTGAAGAAGGTGTTGAGACTGGCTCTGGGTGATGAGGAAGTGTTACCAGATGACTGGGATGGTGCAACTGAAACGTGAGGAGACCTGCCAGGAAACGATTTGGTGTATGTAATACAGAGACCTGGTGGTGGAATGGGGAAGTACAGAAATCCCCAGTTGTGCCCAAGTTTCAAACATCTAGCTGTTGATTTGAGGTGAAGTTGAAGAATTTGGTAGTAGTCACCCTTCTTCATTATTCTGTTCACTTTGTGGAAAG
>VUQK01017427.1:8372-20513 GCA_015106715.1 Bujurquina vittata
TTTCAAGAAAAAAAAAAAATAACGGGGCATTTTTCTTGTGTATTTTTATATCCCCCCCCCCCCACAATTAGCATCTTATAAGAATCATCTCATCCTTCATCTGAGGACATTTTCCCCTAGGAAAACAGCGCGCTTTCTGTGTACACGCAAGTTCATTTTTTGGGTTAAAAACATTTTTATTACTATGAAATGACGTTAAATTATTTTTAATAATTACTTCTGAAAATACTTAAGCAGTTTATACCCGTGTAGGCGTGTTAATAAGTCCCCTCCATCTTCAACAAACTAGCAATAATAATGAATAATAAGCTAAAAGCAAAATACTCCAAAGAGGAAATGTTGTTTTTCACTTTCTACATTTAACGTCACTTTTATTGCACGCCGTGAATTTGGCCTTGAGTGACGTTTAAATGTTTAGACCCAAATTACCATTTGGATTCTGTTATTCTCATATATTTATATGTAAAATATGTGACAGGTGTCTTTTCTGTGGACACTCGCGCACGGAAAAACACACACACACACACACCTGCAGGAGCACGGCTCAGTAACCTCTAAACACACACACACACACACCACCTTAATTTGGCGATTACACACTCGCATATATTCGTCTCAAAAATACAGGCAGAAAATATATTACGCAGATATTTCTGAGAGGGTGTGTGTGTGTGTGTGTGTGTGTAGGTGTGTGTGTGTGTGTTCCCCGGCCCGCCTCCTCCTCTCCCTCTCTCCGCACATCTACACCTCCAGCCTCCCGAATGCCGAGAGCTGCAATCCTGCCCCTCCCACCCCACCTCCCAACACACACTCCTCTCTCTCTCCTCTCTCCCCCCCCCCCCCGTGCCAGCCAATCTTTTCTCTGCTCCCTCTCGTCCTCGTGGCTCCGCCCCCCTCCTCGCTCTCCCGGCAAGAGAGCTTCAAACTTAAAGAATCAAAGAAGGGGAGAGAGAAAGGAAAGAGGGCGAGCGAGGCTCATCGGTACGCGCGCCCCACAAGTGGTGAAGGGACGGCGCTCATCCACACCGCCGAAAGCCGCAGCGACGGGCACGCAGGGAGTGCACGACGACGGGCTTTGTGCCGTGCCTGTGTTTGACGGAGGAGCACACGCAGTGGATCCATTGCGCGTACCTCGCATGGATCGCGGAGGCTGGACGAGACCGAGAAGTCTGGGCGAATAGTGAGGAAAAAAGCGAGGCAAGCGCTCTTCCTGTGTCCAGGAGCGGAGTGGGGAAAGGCGAGAGCGGGCAGAGTCCGAGGGGCGCGCACATCCCCCCCCGCAAAGGATCCTATGTATTTTTCGGACGCGTTAACCCTTTACGCAGGGCGAAACTGGAGTATCCCCATAGGCAAGGTACACCCTTTATTTATCTGGAAACACGTTGTGGCTCGGTGTGTGTCGGTGTGCGTGCTGGGTGTCTTTGCGTGGACTCCAGTCACTTCACTGGCTGAATGTAAAGTCACTGACAAAGTCCAGTGTGTGTGTGTGTGTGTGTGTGTTGTGCTGCTCACCGTGTTCGAGTGTGCTAAAATGGTGCCAGAACAGGTCATAGTTTTACTACATTTTTATATTTTTAGCCTAAATATTTAGATTTTTTTTTTATCTTGTGTGACATATTTTATCCCCATTTATATATTTTAAAACTGGTTGTACTGTGTGTGTGTGTGTGTGTGTGTGTGTGTGTGTGTGACAAAGCTCTTTGATTTGGTGAGGAAGCGACAAATTAGTGGCAGATGATCGAGGAGCTTTTCTCTTTGTTTTGTGCCTTTTTCCCTCGTTATTGCTCTTTGTCTTTAAATTGCCAGCTCCTGTGTTCCTGCCTGCTTTTTCTGCTTCTTCTCCCTCTCTCCTCTTCTGTGGTCACACTTTTGGATGAAGCGAGGAGGAGTTTAGGCAGTCTGGCGAGCTTTTCTTTAACTGCATGAATAATTTTGCCTTAATGACTTCGTGCGCCATACACTGTGCAGTTATTTCACTGAACAGGCAGGTCACCAAAGTTTCCTGTTTCCTATTCCCAGAGTCCTCTTCAGGCATGTCTGTACACACACACACACACACAAGCTTGTATAAATATTTCAGGGCTTAATCATATCGTAAACATTAGCTTCAAGGTCTGGTTTTGATTTTGTGGCTATAACATATGGGACAGTATTCAGAGGAAATGGAGACGGGAATACTAAGTGAGCGTGGGGAAGTGCACAAACTGCGTGCAGAGTGATCAGGAGCATTTATTTCTTTGTGCTGAATCTCACCTTGTTGTGTCTCTTCATCAGGAATGTTGTGTGTAATGAGTAGGAGATCAAAAGGCTAATTAGGTGGACAGCACAAGTTTGTGTGTTTTCACTATAAATTGATTCGTTGCTTTGCTGGATTCCGTGTCAGCAGTGCTTGAAAGAAACAAAGTTCATCCCTTCTTATTCGAGTAATTCTTCACTGTTTCCAGTGTGGACTCTTGCAATCGTAGAAGGCCGTGTACGTAGGAGTTTAAGATTTGGCTGCACTGTAGTTGGGCCCCCCTAAATGAAGGAGAGATGTCGTTCCAGGCGTTGTGTGTTCCTCACAGTGGCAGGAGTGTAATTGTCTTTAGTCAAAGTCAACCTCATATCTTCAGGTCGACGCTTTTGCTTTCACTGCTCGCCGGAGACCGCGACGCAGCACTTCTTTGTCGCTCGCTGTCCTCGGCCAACATTCCTTCTCTTGGCGTTTGGAGCTCGTCTGACCTGCAGAAATGAATTTAGGTCACAGCATCCTTCTTTTGTTTGTTACGGCACCGATGGCCGTGTGCGTGCACTCGCCGAGCACTCTGTTGGAAACACCTGAGTTGACCTGCAGTCCGATTAAAAAAGCTCCGCTTTGCTGACACTGTTAGGATCAGGAAAGGCCGATTTTTGGATGTTAATGGTAATAGGGGGAAGGATATTTTAGAAACTCTCGCTCAACATCACTGAGTTTTCATTCTGTGACTGAATAAAAGAACAGTTATTGAAACACCAGGTTCACACAAATGTGCGTTCATTGTTGTCTCACCAAAAACCTGCTAAACAATGCTTAGCCCATGTGAAAAGGGTCAGTGACCTCTGGGAGGTATCAGAACCGGACTTACAGCAGTTTAATGCTTCTTTCACTGTTGTGGATCGTGTGTGTGTGTGTGTGTGTGTGCGTGTGTGTGTGCGTGTGGTGGGTTGAAGTGAGGTTAGGGGGCTGGACAATGTGCTGCAGCTCAGACACACAAAGAGAACGGCTCTTGCTTTTTGCCTAATTGCTTCCAGAGACGAGATTTGCATTCCACTGCTCTCCCTTTCACTCTTTGGTCTTTTCTTCACTCTTGCAGTATTTCACTCTAACTGCCCCCCCCCCACCCACCCTCCTCTCTTTACCTTCTCAATTGGAAACATAACTTTGAATATGTTCCCTAAAACATGAAGCCAAAGAGGAAGTGGGCGATGGATTAAAGCAATTAACATGTGGCTGTGAAAGGAAGCGTGTTTTAAATGATTGTGGATGGACAGATGAGGAGGGAGGGCAGAGACGGCAGCAGAGAGAAGAACATATGGAACCGACTGAGATTCAAGCGGGCCTATTAGGAATGATAGCGCTTCAGACTGGGTCCATATTGTCATCAAATTCATAGAGATTTCTGGGCGAACAGCAGCACTCTGTAGATTTCTGTGCTGCTCGAGCTGAAACAGTAATTACACTCGTGAAAGTCACCCTTCAGCGCTTTGTGTTGTGTTACCTGCTGAAATGCTTGGGAAGCAGAAGGCCAGGCACAGTGTTACACTCAGCCACCATCACAGTGGCTGTTGTTAACAGATGTTGTGCGTTATGGAAGTGGGTGAGGATTTAAAAAGGTTTTGATTGTAATGTCTGGATGTCTGGGTTAAAAAAAAAAAACTGTCTGTAATTAGTTTTTGTCAAATCTTCCTGGGCGTCAGGCTAATAGTAACCCAAGCGATACGTCTGGTACGTTTTATTTGGGCCTTTCCCGATTCTCTGGAATGTTTTAATGAATCAGGACGACTGTGGCTTTGAGAGCGACCGCTGGGGGAGACAATGCAGTCAGTGAAGCAGCACAGACAGCCGCTGCATTCCACCGGTGGTTACGTTCATGCAAACAGCACCTAGCAAGTCTGCGTCGCTCTGTGCATTATTTTCATTTATTTGGGAACGTTTTTCCTCGTGTGAAAACTTGTTATGCTTATACAGATGTGGCACAAGTTCATAGTTATTGCTGTCAGAGTGAGAGAAAAGACTGAATTACTTGTTATGACAAGTAAATAATTTTTTTAAGTATACTGCAAAAGCAAAGGAACTTCATCTGAATGATGCCGATTGTTGAATTTTGTCTTTGAGGGCATCTTAATATTTTAAATTAAGTGTCATCTGTGAAGAAAATATGAAGTAGATATTTGTTGTTCTCATTTGTGTGCATGTGCTTCTGTTTGTTCCAGAAGACATTTTTATTTTTACTCTGCAGGCGTCATCAGATTATCATAGATGTATTTGCAGATTAAAGGGACTGTGTGTGAATGACTGACCGCTGGGGCAGACAATGTGACCAGCCAACCATTATATGACCTGCTGGATCCCAGCACTGCTGAACCAGGGCACGCGCACGCACACACACACACACACACACACAAGCCAATAAGTGCACTCTTGCATGGCACAGAAAGGAACATCCTATTTCACAGCAGAACTGTCAGATCAGCCAAATCATGACCTGGGCTGACACCAGCACTAACAACACGACAGCTGAGCTTTGATAATAGGATTAATTACTCCTACAAACCTCAGGGACAAAACTAACAATTAACACGTGATCAGCCTTAAAAGCAGTCATTAGCACAAGCACCGGGATGACGCTCGACTCTGCGTCGGAGACCAACGGGACTCTGCAAAACATTTGTTGGTAAACAAGCAGAAAAATTAACGAAAAACACTTAAAATAATCCAGCAGTGGCTTAATGCCTGTCTTCCCCTTGGTAGTTGCTGCTGGAAGACAAAGAAAAACAGACAAAATCTGAAATCGAGTGCGTGAGCACAATGTCATTCAAATCTGCAAAAATGCTGCTGAGAAACCTCGCCAACTGGTAATTCCTTTTTGTAAACAGTTTCTGTAATGAAAACCTCTAACAGAGTGCTGAATGATAAACAGAGAATCAGGTCCTGCAATTTGTGTCACATCAAATCCAGCAAAACAGGCAAAAACTATCATAAGTGAATCCAGCTTCTTTCTTTTTCTTTTTAGGGACAATACATGTGTGTATGCACCTTCAGGGCAGGCAGTTTCCTAAGAGCAGGATAGTTCCTGTTTACAGGCTGGGGAGTCACTCAGCTCCCACAGGAAGACACAGAAAGACATGTGTGTGCACATTATAGTTTTATAAGGTATATATGTGTGTGTGTGTGTGTGTGTGTGTGTGTGTCCAGGGGGAGTTTGCATGGATTTGAGCGCCGGGTGCACATATGCATCACTTTCTCCTCTCCTGTCATCATTTGCTCCTCTGTGGCCAACTTCCTAACTCCATTTAGTCTCTGTTATACCCATCATCTCGTCATCCTCACCTTTCCTTGCTTTTCCCCAGTCCAAAACAGTCTTCTCCAATCATTTATAATCAAACCCCCGCTCTCCTCATTGCCTTCCCGTCACTCCATTCCTCTGTGAATAGATTTTCACTAGACTTGTCCTCTACAAAGACCAGTGTCCTGTTGAGTACACACACAGCAGACACGGAACTACAGGCTATGGCTCGATAGCCGGTCTCCATGCCAGGAGGCCACTAGCGGGTCCCATGGCTATCCAGTGTTATCACAGGCCTGAAAAACAACAGACTTAGAAAAACAGAGAGCCACCATACTATCTAATGGAACATCTGACTTACATGCATGGATACCCACCTGCATGCATGCATGCAGTCCACAGATTCCCCTAACAGAGCAGTCAATAGTCACAAAGAGGAGGAGAAAGGGCATGTTTGATCCAGAAACAGCATGTAAAACACCCCTTTGCATGAACACAAATCTATATTTTGCAGTACCGAAATACCAGCATGATGTAAATAAGCTGCACTTACTGGTGGGAGTATATTTGCAACTTGCCAATTGATTTACAACAGTGTTTCTACAGAGGGAAATATTTCACACCAATTTAGACAGTTGAGCATTTCCAAATCCAATCTCATCTGGTTGCTTTCATAGTTTGTTCAGGCTCCTGACTGTCTCCGGTTCTAACCATCCTCCAAGAGGGAAGGAGCTGAAACAGGGAGGGAAATAGAGGTGAGTAAAGTGGGGACAGATAGGGAAAAGACAGAAACAAGCTTCAGGGTTTGTTTGTGTCTGCTCATAAATTGCTCTCTACAAGCCATTTAATTTTGGGTCTTTTATGACTTTATGGTCTTAAATCCATGCTCAACTCAGAGCCACATCTGCATCCAGGCTCCACCCAGACTACATATAGAATTCCACACAGTCACGTTATTTATGCTTTCTTTTTTTATCGTGACTTCTCTAAAGTAAACAAAAATAAGCATATGCACTAAGCATGCAACAAATATGCACAATTCCATACAAATGACAGAGAAAGAGAGGAAGAGAGACAAATATAAGTCCCTGCACTCTTTGTCTCACACAGTAGGGGTCACTAGATGCATTTATCAGTTATTCACGGGCAGAAAAACCATACTGAAAACAGCATGAATGTAACATTTATTTAATTAGCAGTAGGTTTCTGAGGGGACATTCCTTACCAGCAAAAAATAAAGCAATAAATCACTTTTTAAGCTCCTATATCTTTTCAAAGCCTTCTACATGAAAGACGGGAATTTGAATTGTTGACTCATTAGCATTAACTACTAACTGAGCTGCCTAAAGCCACTAATTAGAGTGAAAATGTTCATTATTATTATTATTTTATTTGCATTTTTTAACATGCTGGGCTACACTCTGGTATCTTACGCTCATTTCCTTCTCTAAACTGAATGGCTTTTGTACCCTGATGCCACACTGTGTTATGGCGAATCAAATAATAGTCCTAAAAATATATTTTTTGAATGTTTTAAAATATATACAGCACATAACACAACACAACAACTTGAAGGAAAAACTCTGAGTAGCTGAGCAATTCCAGGTTTAGCGTCTTCAGCCTCAACGTTTTTAGCTTTAGCTATGCTGTATTAGTTCTGGACGTCATTCAAAAACACATTTTCATTTAAAGCTGGAAGAAAGAAATATCATCAGTCTTGGGTTGAGCTAATTAAGTCGATAGCACTGACAACTTACTGCTCTGTCACAGAATAAGTGGATCAGCAGCCATGTCAAGAGGGTAAAAAAGGGGGACACGGAGGGGGAAAAATCTTTTATGTGGCTTTCTGCTTTGAAAATCAGGCATTTCTGTCTATAGTTACCACAGCACAATTTTTTAAAAAATCCTTCCAAAATTTAAACAAGTAACAGGAAACCAATAAAGCAAGCATTTCCAACATTAATGACACTAATACCCCCATAATCCAGCTCCATAAAACCGTACTGACAATCAGCTTAAATATTAAAGGCTCATGGGTCAATAACTCTGTTTTTTCCACTTCCAAGAGGGTCACAGCTCACTGTCCACTCACAGTTTAATCAATGAGTAGGAGGGGGCGGTTATTTGATATGCCGAGCCACTACAGGCTTACTTGTCCAGGTGCAAACTCGCTGATCTCAGCCACCTTTCGCAACCTTGAAAATAAATGATTTACTGCTAATATCACCATCTTGAGGAGCCATTTTTTTTTACTTGCACCCCTGTTAAACATTCACTGGTATCCTAAGTAGCTACTCAAGCTAAAGATCTAAAAAAAAATTCTCTGTAGCACAGCTCAGGAATCCAGCTGCTCGAAGTTCATGTTGTCACTCTGAAAGGCAGTTTGGCTCAGGAATGCTCCATCACTTGTCTTTTACATTGAGAACTGCTGGCAAAGTCATGCTACTTAACACCTTGATAAACTGTATATATGGTTTCTCTGGAGGTTGCACTCCTTTCCATGTAAACATAAACCTTTGCAAGAGGATAGGCGAGGCCTCGTGACTCACATGCATTCATTAGTTACCCAGCAGACCAAAAATAGGTGGAAGCGATGCTGTTGAGAAGTAGCTCTAAGTATAGCTGAGCAGAGTTTAGTGGAAGCCAAATGCTGCCAATGGAAATAATGCAATTTCCAATGGACATGATGCGAGTTTTGTATTGATTAACAAAAAGACAGAACATTTCAAAGCCTGCACTTCTGTTTGCTGTGACCCTGTAGCTCCTGGTAAGTCTAAATAATCCACTCCGCTCTGCAAAATCACATCATACTTACAAGCCTCCACAGACAGGATCCAGATGGACAAATTTTCAACTTGTCTCTGTTCCTTCTGCACTCAAAGCAGCCAAGTGACCAGCAAAGCAAGCAGCATGGCAGTACAGGAGGGATTTCATCCACATATTAGTTTCAAGAGAATGGTAGATGGTATAGCGTCTCTTATTTTAACAATTAAAGCTGCTACCACCTGCATTTCTGTCCATTATAAACACCACTTGAAAAAACACATTCAGTGGGGGTCAACTTTTATTAATAGAAGTCATTCTCTTGTGCTACCTCCACATTAACATCTACAACCAGCGTATAAGCTAATCAAATTCTTAAGAAATTGTCATTGTTAGTTCCACAGCATGTGCATAAATGCCTCAACTGGACTGTGGTATCACTATAATGGTCCAACTGCCACATTTTTGCAGTGGATCAAACTTTTATCTACAAGTATTCCAGCATGAAAACGATCCAGATCACTGCACAGATGCATAGATGTAAGTACTATCAACAAATCCAACAGCATGCTCCCATTGCTCGTTTGAATGAATGAACAGAAATTCAGAAGGAGATTCAGATGTTTTGTTGTAAATCGGCACTGCTCCTGCAGTAGCTCAAGCATCAAAAACTGAAAATCACATCCTTTGGAAAGGATGGAGCAGGCAGGGTAGATATTCCTCTGTCCTCGGAGCAGCCAAGCATCCTTTATATCCCTGGAATCAAGGAGCGACCAGAAAGCACACGTACACATCACACACACACACCCCCCCACCCCCTCTGTCCCACCCTTCCTGTTGAGCCCCTCCCCTAAATGGCCATTTCCAGCAAGCAATTGGCTGATGCGCAAGGGGGTGAGGTTGATGGCGATTGGATGGGTGATAAGAGCGGAACCCTGATTTCCTATGCATCAGTGCTCTCCAGGAAAAGGCCCAGCAAATGACAAGATGATGATGATGTGAGAAGTAGGAATGATATGATGGTTTTGGGGAGGTAGGGGAGAGGGGGTTGGACCTAGGCTGCTGAAGATGTGCTACATCATCTAAATTCGAATAAAATCCTGTCTATATGACATCTGCATTTTATTACTAACTCAACCCTACAGACAGAAAATTCTGATGAAAAGAGTGAATCTGACATTAAGAGTGCGGAGGAACACACTGCCTTAACTTCAAGCCAGATACTGTTCACAACAGATGGAACCAATTAGCAGACAGCAAGGTGGTGTAGATTTCTGCATTTAGCATGTGTGTTTGTATCTGTCAGGGCACAGGGATCAGCTATGCATGGTAATAAGAAAAACCAATATTGGTAACGCTATCAGTGACCTGACCCTTACGGTAATATTGGTGGACATGCACAGAAAGGCTGCAGCCGATCAAGAGGTTCAACCAGAAAGCTTCATGGTGACAATGCTAACCACTGTACCACCCACATGATAGCACTGAAATTCCTTAAGCAATCCACTGCAGCCTACAGGGTGACTATAAAAACCATTTACCAGCTGTTGCCTTTCCATATTTCATGTTGTATTTTTTCATATGCCATAAAGTAGCTACCTATATTAATGGTGTTCTATGACTAAAAGTTTATAAAGAAAACATTTATATTTACTTTCTGCAATTTATGGCACTTATTACATTTTTATAACTGTTTCAAAATAAATCACAGACACTACTGAAATCCACTGGATACCGGACCCTATAAAAATAGCAGGAAAACTAACTTCAAATATTTTTAATCAGTTTAATTTCAATCATATAATTATGTCACACAGCTGTTGGTCTAGTAGCTAGTAACTAACTACTAACTCCAGCAACTCTTATTATGAGCAGCAATACAGATATTTAAAGCTACGCTCAAAATTAATTAATTGACAAAAACATTCACTCTTATAGTGCGTATGCATTAAATAAGAACATGACTACATTTCACTAATAAGCTCCAGTTAAAGAAGCCAGATTATGGTTTAGAAAAAGAAACTTTTTGGATTTGATTGTCTTATTATTTGCAGCGATCGGAAATGCTGCACAGCCAAACAGATATCATTATGTTGATATCCTGTGACAGGAGGATGCAAGCTGTGCTCTTTAAAAACACACACACACACACACAGCCAGTGTTCTACAGCATGATCCAATTAAGGTCGTCTGCACGAACACATACGCACACATGCAAAGGCGAACGCAGAGGTCAGGATGCACACATCCACGTGCACATCGGAATGAAGCGCACGCACAGAAATCCACAAAAGGTTCACAAAGACATGACACAAACAAACTCAGTGCAGAGTCCAGCTGTCTCTGTGTAAGACACCACGGGGAGTCTAACTGGCTTTCCTCTTTTACATCCTGAGTGTGTGTGCGAAAGCGAGAGAGAGTCTCCCAGCAGTGTTATTAAAAAATAAGAAGAAAAATAGCTGTCATGAAGAATTTGGTCATTTTAAGAGTAATAACTATGTAGAAGCTCAGGAGTCAGTTCACTTTAAGACCTGATGTTACTGAGAGGCTGTGATTCAGTCTCTGTTCCATATTAGTACATGTATAGGGAAGTCTGAGGGTTTACCTGACATGCTAAACTTTAAGTATGCTTTAACCTGCCCTGTCACACACTCTGATGTTAACCATACTATACACACCTTTTGTGCTACAGCACAAGCTACACTGAAAGATATCAGTTGTAAAATGTCATTACACACTTTTTAATACAGAGGAAATTAGAGGATGACAGCACCTGCAGTCATTTGCTTTAATAGTAGTTCAAATTAGATTCAGCCAGCCCCTTCGTTAAGCCACGATATTAAACACGAACCTTAATGTGCTGCAGAAGTAAGGACACAAACTTCAGCTCACATTAGAGCTGTGCTCAATTTGCCTCCTCGCCCTGCCTGTTTTTTGTGCTTTTATGACCTCTTGTTACACCATTTTAGTGTATTTGATTTGATGCATATGGGCTGATGTTAATTACAAATGAAGCTAAAACTAAAAAAATAAAAAAATATAACTGCTTATTAACAGATATTAACAGATAAAGAAAACCCCCTAACTGTGAGTAAATAAACAGTGTCTCTCTCTCTCTCTCTCTCACACACACACACACACACAGATAGAGAGAGAGTTTAGTCTTCCCAATCCTGGCCTTTGCAGGGGAGAATAAAAAAAATCCAATGAACTCAAGAGAAAACCACTTCCTCCACTGCTTAGAAGTTTGTGTGCATGCGTGTGTGTGTGTGTGTGTGTGTGTGTGTGTCAGTGAGCCTGCCTGCCTGCCCATCTTACCCGCGGTGCACATGGTTAGCATTCAAAGCCTAGTTCAATAGGAACCACACAGTGAGCTCAGTATGGGCAGAATGAGAGACTGAGCTCACAGCTGAATTAAACTGAACAGAAACATATGGAGAAAAGCAGGAGAGGAGGGTTTTTTTTTTTCCAGCCAGCAAGACTAAGACTGCAATTTGCACTCATTTAATTCACTGTTCACTGTTCGCGCTAGAAATTATTAGTCCAGAATAAGAGATCAAATTCATCCTGACTAAACTGACAGTTGGCTACTGTTGCAGATGATTATCTTGGAATGAGAGCCTCAGCATATCTGGGGAATAGTCCAACACTTTACTCTAAGCATGCTTAGTCTGTAAATCCATATGCATGCAACAGGGTTTTTGGGACACTTGTGATTTTGTGGATAAGTGTCTTCTACAAACCACATCTCGACTGTAGGCAGTCCCCCCCCCCCCACCTTCCCCCCTATTAAAAACAAATATGAAAAAAAACCTGGACAACTTTAAATTAATCAATAATTAAAATTAAAAAA
>VUQK01017428.1:1591-12234 GCA_015106715.1 Bujurquina vittata
TGCTCTTGCACAACTGATGCCTTCCCACTCAAAGGAAGATCTAGTCACAAGGTGATCAAGGTTTACAAAGTGGAAATCATGATGATTGGCTGAAACACAGAAAATGCACTTCCTCTAAAATTTTTCGAAGTGTCTACGGTGAATTTAAGCTGAACAGTTTGTTTCCACTGAATTTAAAAAAACAAAAACTGCATTTATATATATATATATATATATATACATGGAAATACAATTCAATATCGTACACAGATCTGACTAAAAATTGTATTGGAAAACTGGATGTTTTAGTTAATTTATGATGCCCACAACTAAGTCAGGGTATAAATGGTAAAAAAAATGGCTGGGAGTTGTAGCTGTAGTTGCTTTTATGATTAAGGCAAAACAATAACTACTAATTCCTACAGTTACAGAGTAGCAGAGTAGTCCTGCAGTAAAGTAGCAAAGGCTACAAAGATGATGATTAAAATGAAGGATTAAATGAAAGAATGAATTTGATTTTTATATCGTGTTAGACACTAGTGTGATGGACAACCAAGTGATGCACGACTCCGGTTTTGCAGTTTTGTTTTGTGCGTTCAGACTGATTTGTGTCCTTTTTTTTCCTAACAAGGTGCTTGAAAGAAAAAAAAAGCTGGTGATATATTAAAGCACATTTCTCAGGACTGTACATTAACTGATTGCAATTTTTATTTCTCTATTCTTCTACTGAGCTACATTTCAGTGAGAATTGTAATGCTTTGCATTATTGGATGCTACTTTTTACTGCACCTGATCTGTTGGGTTCTACTTTCCTTTTTTCTTCATGACATTTGATTGATCAATGTCATGCTAAATGTAATCAAATTACAGAAAAATGTGTGAAGTTTAAATGAGGTCATCTTTGGTCAGTTAAAACATTAAATAAGGATACAGATGGCTGGCCGGGAACACAGACGTACAGTATGCTGTCTTGACAAAAAAATAAAATAAAATCACTGAATGGAGCGAATGCATGCTGCAGTCTGGTAATGTGATACCTGTCAGATTTTCTTTTGTTTTTAAATTAGTGCTCTATATTTTGCAAGTTACTGGACCCTAAAATCCAATCTACATTGCTCATAATTTACATTCTATGGAAACAAAACCTACTCAGTTTTACATACAACATACTTTATGTTCTAATTTACTTTATTTAAAATAAGAACAGGTATAAGAATAAGATTACAAATAAGAATAACTTCATTGATCCCAGAGGGAAATTCATATGTCTGACATAGCTCATCTGCTATTTGTATGAGAATTTAAAAAGCCTGATGGCGCTTCCAATAATGATGATTTTTGTTCCATACAGATGTTATTAAGTCAGTGAGTTGCTCGCGTTGTCTTGGCATGTTGCAGCTGTTTGAGCAGTTCTTTGTCACCGTCCCTAAAATCTGCCTTTTTCTGGTTCATCACTGCCTTTATGTCACTTGTGATCCAGGTTTTGTTACTGTGGAAACACCATACTGTTCTCATCTCTTTCCAGCAGCACAATCCAATCTGTGCTTTCAAAGCAGTCCTTTAGAGCCTCATTTCCTGACTGTGAGTTTAGTTTCAGGTTGTCTCTGCACAATGGGGTTGTATTATGTCTGCAGAAAAACCGAGTTGTGGTCTGATCTGCCAAGTGGTGGTATAACAGTAGCACTGAAAGCTTCTTTGGCGTTGGTGTACAGCAGATCAAGGGTTTTATTTTCTGTGGTAGGACAGTCAGCAAATTGTGCGAATCTGGATTGAAGTCTACAGAAATGATGAAGTGTGCTTCTGGATCAGGCATCAGTTTCATGGAGAACTTCAGCTGTTGCCTTGGGTGGACTGTACATGAGTATTGTTAAAATATAATATACCAGTAGCCAATAATTCAGTATCAAGATAACACATTTTCTCCCTGACAGTGGTATGCGCAGGATTACACCTGCACATCTCTGGTTCACAAATAAAGGCAGACCACCAACTTTTTTCTTGCCACTAGCTTTAGCATCTCTGTCTGACCGTGTGAGGGTGAAACCAGGTAGTTCCACATTAGAGATCTTCACCAACATCTCAAGCTCATCACTGATCCAGAAAGCCAAACAGTGAACAACCAAAAAGAAACAGCTAATGTTGTAAACATGGTCAAGGAAACCTGCTAAAAAGGGTTGTAATAAAGGGATGGCCTGATTGCTTTGACCTGACTGAAAGTCAACAGTAATTTGAACGACCAGTTGTTACAACCAAGGATGCAGAAGTGAATCTCTGAACACACAATACGTGGAACCTTGTGCACAGAAGTCACCAACTTTCAGCTGGATCACACCTCCAAACTTCAAATAGCCTTCAGGTTAGCTCAAGAACAATGAATGGGAATGGGATGTCACCTCAGTTCAAATGCGTGTGAAGTCAAACAAATGCTTTTGACAATATATTTTAGCATAATTTTGAAACAAAATGTATTTCATTTAGATGAAAGTTCATGCTTGGACCGCATGTGTTTTTGAGACTCCTCTGAACAGACAAGCTATGAACTCTAATCCCCACCAAGCAGTTTTGTTGCCTAAGCCCACCCAAACAGCAACAATATCAAAAGAAGGGGGAACATTATTGTTTCCAAGAATGGGTTGAACTTCAGTCTCTGGTCTATGGGGAAAAAAAAAACAAACCAAAACATTTCCACCACTCCTCCAGCCTCTGGTAATATGGGCTTTTTCACTTAACATCAAGTTTATGCTCACAAAAAGTGAGGGACACAAATCACTGGATTGAATTATGCATCACTCACAGCCTTCAGACTGGGTCGCAGATGCACTGAATGAATTGTCTGTGCAATCAAAGGTTACTAGACTCCCACTCACAAACAAATTTGTAGTGAACTGAAACCTACTGAGCAAGAGTCTTTGTTGTGGTCGTCCTTGTTTGTTTGTTTGCTTTAGCAGAGTTTTAGCATTTTCAATACTTCTGTTTTAACTTAGATGCATTTGAATGTAAAATTAATAAAGTTTGCTCTTTTTTCTGTTGCAAGCTATGATTTGTAAACTGTCAGGATGATTCAAAAGCTGCACCGCATGTTGACTAAATACAATATTCATTTGTCACTCCACAAATCAATCACTTTACATGTAAAGGACAGAAAAAAAGAAGAGTAAGAAATGAAGACATGACTTGGGATAATATAACGCTTCCTCGAAGCAAAAAGTAGATTAGGTAATCTAAAATGTAAAGCCTCATGCTTTGATGATTAAAGTTCACTGTAAGCATGCTGGTTGGTGAGCCTTGCCACTTCAGAGCAGACTTCTAATGTCAGGAACTGAGATATGAAACACTTTCTACAGGTTAAATAAATAGAAAGACTGTGGGAGGAAACCGGAGAAAACCCACGCAGACACAGGGAGAACACAGAAAGACCCCGGTCAAGGTGGAATCAAACCTAGGACCTTTCTGCTGTGAGGCTGCAGTGCTAATCCCGGCACCGTGTTGCCCACCAACTCAGCAATCTGTGGTACCCAGATAATTGAGTAGCAAGCTCAGAGAAAGATGCAGGAAAATGCTAAGAAAACTCGTCTTTTCATGGGGTGTCTCCGTGTCATGGATTCTGAAGCAATGAGAGTGTATTGAAGTCTGCATATACCACTGCCAGTCCCCCCACATAGACCTCAGCGTGCTGCAGAGCTCAGATTGAAGCCAGCACTGCTTTTTCAACAGGTCCAGTGTATACTGTATATAGGTCACACCACAAGTTCGCGTCCACGAGATTTGGAATTTCATGACACTTTTTCACAACCTATTCATTATGCAAAGGCCTCAACTCTGAGGCCACGGTTCTCAGCTAGAAAAAAGTGGAGTGCCCACTTTGGTTCAGAGACAATTTACTGTCCAAAGTGGAGGACTTTAAGTATCATGAACTCTTGTGAGGGGCGAGGTAAGTGGGAGATTGACATACAGATTGGAGCCGCGTCTTCAGTGATGGAGACACTGTACTGGTCTGTTGAAGAGAGAGCTGATATATTGCATGTGGTCAGTCAGCTCTTGGTAGTGACCGAAAGAAGCAATGGAAATGAGCTTCCTCTGAAGGGTGGCTGTGCTCCCCCCTTAAACATGGGGCGCGGTCAGTCATTTGGAACTGGAGACACTACTAATGTTGACATGAGCCAGTTGAGGTGGTTCAGGCATCTGACTTGGCTGTCCCCTCTGAACCTCCTTGGTGAGGTGTTCTGGGAGGAGGCCCCAAAACCATGGTGGAAAAATGACATCCCTTTATTGGCTGGAGGCACCAAAATACACACATACACACACACACACACACACACACACACTGAGGGAAAATCAGGAGAATGAGACACAGTTAGGGAAATAAGACACGTGACACTAATTAAGGACAAAGACACAAATGAAACACGGGAGACTGCAAACAGTCAAAGTAACCAGAAATGCATGGGAGGAAGTGACAGTACTAAACGGGCCAATCACAGTAGTTGCATGCAGCGTCAATCTGACACGTCGATATATATTTAGGGAGGTGCAGATCAGGTTACACTGTAGGTTACAATGTAAGGTTCAAACGAGTTTGCAGTCACACTGTAGGTTACAGCGTAGAGTTCCTGCTGAAGCATTAATTCCCAATAACGAGTTTAGACTAATAAATAACAGAATATAAGTGAACTGAAAATGGAATACAAACGCTAAAAGAAGTCATGCAAGAACGCAGACACATTAACAAAACTCAGCCTACAAAAATAATCAAAACTAACCCTTTAGCTAATAACCAGTAACAACCAGAAAACTCAAAAAAGTAAATGGAAAACACCGGAGACTGCAAACTCACAGACTATGATATTTACAGATTACACAGACGAAGGCAATCACTCAGACCTGAATATCACTGGTTTATTGTTACCTCTGTTTTATCATTGCTTAAACAAGACTCTACAGAACGTCTAAGAATTCACAAAGTTTGGCACAACTGCATAGAACAGGAACTATCGATGTGTGGAAACAATAAACGTTGCACTTGTTAGGTGCATGCAAACTAGCTAACAATAGCCAGTGCACATGCAACTGTGCAAAACTGGTCTTGTACCTTTTTCATTTCAAAGCAATGTGGTGTGTTTTCGTCAGTGCCTGTGAAAGAACGAGCAAAGCCACATGTGGTACCTGAACTGTGAGCTGCAGACTGTGGCTGGCTACTTCTCTGCTTCCGACACCCCGCCAAGCCCGTTTACTCAGAACACACATGAATTATGGCATCAACAGGATATGTAGCTCGTTCACAGCAAGCCTCCGCAGGCTATTTTTGTCTAAAACTGTTAACCTGGTAGTTTTCAGATCTGCCTTTCTGGATATGGACATGTTTACTTTGAGCTATTGCAGAATTATACAGAAATAACTATTTTCAATCACACAAACCCCACACAATGACAACTGCGCTCAAGTTTATATATATATATATATATATATATATAGATAGATAGATAGATACATATATATATATACATATATATAGATATGAATTTGAGAGTTAAATTCTTTCATTGACTCCTGACGTTAAATATGTAAAATTTAAAGCTCATCTGATAAGAGGTCAAATTAAATCTTGTTAGTATCTCAGAAAGAGGTTTGCAGACCACCGGGCAGGTAATGTTGTTGCAAGATGAATGTTGTCTAGTTTCTTATTAGGTGGGTGGGGGGTGGGACTAAAAAAGTAATCTTCAAACCCACCAACCGCACATTTGGTTACCTCTCTGACTTATGCCGTAAAAATTGTGCATTGTAGCACACACGCCAAAGGACACTTTGCATGCAAATTAATCACAATAGTAGCTTTGACAAAGTGGTACAAGTTGGCACAGCAGGAGTGAGAATAAGCTGCAGCTAATAGATAAGACACTGTCCTGTCTGATGGCTTCTCAAAATCAATAATTAGTGCACAATTCAGTTATGAATACAGCACGGGAAGCATTACTTTGTATCAATTTCGATTTTTTTTTTCAGATATTGATGTCAGCAGATAATGTTTCATTTCTTCAAGCGTACTGCTTTCAACCATTGTGCCAAGCTTACTATATTGAGTACCAGCATGCATAAAGATCAGAGAAGGAGGTGTGGGAGGGGCAGATCAGCTGTTTCAGCCCCTTACACCTTTTACAAACGTTGAGGTGAGACCTGTGACCAAGCAACACATTTCCTTCTCTAAACAAATAATGAAGGAAACCACACTGCTGCAATGGAAATTCTCACAGCGCACCTGTTATATCACAGGTCAAGTGCTTGCATATGCTGCAAGCTGCTAGTATTTAGAAATGATTTGACTTGCTTAGTGGCAAAAGGTTCAGAAACAATAGCCCCGTGCACCAAAACTAAAAATAAAAAGCAAGAGAGGAAACAAACAAAAAAACACCCCCTGTGGATTTACACCACACGGCCACATCAAGCTGTATTTTCCGAGCGTCATTTGTTTCTCACTGCTTGTGAAACATGGACCAAAGAATCGTCTATACATCATAAATCGCTTGAACATTTAAGCTATTCATTTATGATTTTATTTTAATGAGTGATAGTGCATTAAATGAGCAAAACACAGTCACACTTTGAGAGTGTGTGTGTGTGTGTGTGTATGTGTGTGTGCGTGTGTGTGTGTGTGTGTTTAACAGGAAGCTGTTTAGACAGGGGATTTGATGCAGCAGAATGCATGACCCAAACTCAAACCAGCATCCTAATATGTGTAAGAAGTGCTAGCCCACCACTTCCCCACAATGTTTATTTTTAAACTGAATGCTAATTTGTTGAGCACTTTGTTTCATTATGAAGATTTGAAGTTATTAAGGTCAACTATGTAAATGAACTTAGATTAGATACCTTGTATGCTTACCTTCTAGATTAAATAGTGAAGGACAAAGTAGCGCCTCAATTGGTCCTGCTACTACTACAAAAACTGCTGCTACAATTACAATTGATATATTGATATAAGTATTCATGACTTCTTATTTGCTGCCATCTTAAAGAAGCACAACTGAGCTGAAGCCATTTAGTCTCACTTGCACTGATATCAGGAGCAGGAGCACTGCAGGCCCCACATGTCGAGCAAGTGATGGCAAATGTTCTCTTGCCACCTGCTGGTGAGTTGTTAGATTATTTTAATTTAATCCCCTGGTGATTATTTAAGAGGAAAAAAATGCTATTGCAATATAATTTGAAAAAGCAACATTTTACTTAAATCTTTCTAGAGATTATACCTCTCGGCAGGCCTGCAAACACCTTGGTGTTCCCCCTGGATAAGCTGAGGGAGGTGTTGGTTTCTCTAAGCTGCTGTCCCTGCGACCTCGCTCTGAATAAGCACAAGAAAACTGAAGGATGAAAGTTGCATGTACAGTCTCGCAGATGACATTATTTTGGTTTTTCCTCTAGATCAGGAGAGTCAAACTCAGTCACAGAATGGGACAAAATTGAAATCACTGTCTAAGTCGTGTCCCGAACACGATTAACCTTTACTGAACAGTGTAAACATGAAAATATTTTAATCAGCAATATGAATTTAAATAGCCATAAAACAGCAAAATTTTCCTCAACACATTTAATAAAGTATAAAATTATATTTTTCTTCAAACATAACATCAGGGAAAATGAGACGATTTCAAGCTGATGAAAAGTTGCAGATTTTTCAGATAAAGATTTTGATGTGATATCAGCAAAAAGTCCAGAAACAAGAAACAACAGGTTACTTAGTGTCTCTCTAAGTCCAGTTCTTTCTTACGTTCCATGAACTGACAGATTTCCAGATACCTGTGGTGTGTATATAAGTTCAGTTTGGTGAACCAGCATACTTGCTTTACCTAAAGGGATTAGCAGTAGAGCAGTGTAGTGGTACAGACAGTGCTGGAAATACTGTAAATTAACAATAGGACTGTATAAAACTACAGCACTGGAATATGGCCTTGCATTTTCTAATTGAATGTATATAATGATCATTTTAGAAGCCTGTCTATTTTGAAGGCAATTCCAAAGGAAAGCATCCCTGTTTTGAAGAATGTCTTCCTGCTTTGTATTATGCAGGAAACTCAACAGCAGCAGACTGCAGTGTTCAGTTTACTCAGACTCTCACAAGACATGTCCAGGATGTCATGTTTTCATTCATCGAAATAGACATAATGAACGTGAAAAACACTCTGGCCATCAGAAAGGGTTTGTTTATTACTTCTCTAAGATTGTCAGCTCCTCTGATGCCGGGATTTACAGTGGGGAGATATTATTAGGAAAATAACGGGCATCATGGACACCCACTGTCCTCAGCCTCCTTGCTTCTGCTTAGCATACAGTCTCAGGGTACTGAACCTTGAGTGAAACTCTCCATACATGGTAAGAAGCTTTCTTGTCTTGATGTCGGTGGCTTCTAGCTCTTCTTTTGGCCAGCTTATTGTCCCAGCATGATGTGTGCAGGCTGTAGGTATTGATTGCCCAGATGTTCTTCAGCTGACTCTTGAGGAGTGGCCTTATTCTCTGCAGGTTCCTGGCAGTTGTAGCTCTCCTAGCGGCCTCTCTGTGGTTCCCATTTGCCTGTTGGATTTCAAGGTACTTCTAACTGTGTCTACACTGTTGCCTTCTGGTAGTGAAATCCCTTCAGTTCTGATTACCTTCCCCCTTTTTGTTACCAGTCAAATACATTTTTCCATCCCGACATGACGACATTCAAATGTTGCTGCTGTAGATCCTGGAGCCTACAGTTGCAGCCTCTCTCCTGGAATCTGGAAGGCGTTGTAGAAGCGGAACAGGGCTGCAGAAGATCCTTAACGCATCAGCAAGACCGGTATCTGCTCCGCTGTGCAAGCATATGGCTGAAGAGGACATTTGAATGAGCATGTCATTATGTGTTTCTGTTTGTCTCAACCAAACCTCTTCTGAGAGCATGTGTTTATATTTGCTTTCAGCTGAAGGGAAGTTTCCCTGCCACCACTGACACTGTGTGACTGGATTCGCTCTCTGTTACACACTTGAAAAAAGTTTGAAGTAATTTGACTGTAAACAGTAATGCAGTGCTGGACAGCATTCAGGAGTGAGAGATTTACAGTTCTGACTCACAAAAATGCAAACTGCTTTGATAAATGCTCAGATTCAGATGGAAAGTGCATCAGCACAATAACAAATATCTTTTGTAGTGAAGTATGCATAGAAACAATAGCAGTGTGTACGAAAACAATGAGAAAAGGCTGATGTGGGTGAGACATGCATTACTCATTTGAGAACTACATTAAACGCAGTGAGACTGAAATTTCTGATATTTCACTCATTTTTTTGCGAAATATCAGCTACTTGATCATTTTCTATCATCAGTTCTGATTTTTGAAGAAGATAAGCCATGCTTCATTGGTTCGCTCTGCTCTTCAGCTCTCCTGAGGAACAAAATGTCGTGGCCCCTCGCCTTGAAACATACAGCTTGCAAATTTCCTCTGAAGTGCAGAGTTTGACGTATTTGAGGTATTTCTTGCAGTACCGCAAGGAGTAGAATGCATGCAGGTTGCTGTTTCTGTGCTTAACAATCAGAATTACAATCAGACAGAGATCGCCACGAGTGAAAAGTGAACAATGTGAAATATTTCAACAGGAGATGAAAGAGAGGTACGTTTTAGAAAAAGCTCAGGATGAAACCAATGTGACAGGAAGTCTACTTTTGAGTCTCTTCTAACGGATCAGACTCATTTTTTTTGGTCTAAGCAAACATGCTCATTTTAAACTCTTTAACTT
Source organism: Bujurquina vittata (assembly GCA_015106715.1). Lineage (NCBI taxonomy): Eukaryota > Metazoa > Chordata > Actinopteri > Cichliformes > Cichlidae > Bujurquina > Bujurquina vittata. Next base: position 11,315 of record VUQK01017428.1, read on the forward strand.
GCTGACAAGGAGCAGTTTAAAGATGATCGTGTTATGGATGACATTGCTTTTTCTTCATCAAGGATGTGAGTGCTTTTTTTATTCTGTTTATATGCCTGAAATATGATTATTTCTGTTGAATTGATTTGTGCGTTTATTTTTTTTTTTTTCCATAACTCAGATTCTCAGGTTCCAGTGAAAACAGTTCAGCTTGGTGAAGCAGCAACTTTAACGTGTGCTTTACCAAATGAGGAGATCGGCAGCAGAAAGATCCACTGGTACAAGCAGCGTGTTGGGGATACTCTTAAATTCATTGTGACACTGTACGGAACTACAGAACCTCAGTTTGCTTCAGAGTTTCCTAAATCAAGATTTGGGGTACGAATTGATGAAAGCTTTAGCAGCCTGACCATCTTGAGGACTGTCCAAGAAGACGAGGGAATCTATCACTGTGGAATAGACAACTGGATTCATATTAAATGGAATGGAACATATTTGTTAATAAAAGGTAATAAACTGACCTACTTTTCAAAACATTTTCAATGCCAGTGAGCATGTTTTGAAGAATGTCTTTGCTTTTTTTGTTATACACAGGAAGCAGAGAAAGGACATCAAACTATATTGTTGTCCAGCAGCCAGTAGAACCAAATCCAGTCCCTACAGGAGACACAGCAACTCTCCAGTGTTCAGTCGTCTCCGACTCTGAGAACAAGACGTGTCCAGGAGATCATGATGTGTTCTGGTTCAGAGCTGGATCTCATCCAAACATCATCTACACTGATGGAAATAGTGCTAATCAATGCGAGAGCAGATCTGAGACTCAGAAGAAATGTGTTTATAGCTTCTCTAAGAACATCAGCTCCTCTGATGCTGGGACTTACTTCTGTGCTGTGGCCACATGTGGAGAGATATTATTTGGAAATGGAACTAAACTGGAACTC
>VUQK01017430.1:6140-33947 GCA_015106715.1 Bujurquina vittata
GAAGAGGGGGGGGGGGGGGGGGGGGGGGGGGGATCTGTGAGAATGACTCTCAGAAGCACCGAAACATTAATTCCGAAATTTACTCAACAACAGTGAAGCTGGAGACGGCAGGTCTCCATCCTCGAGAAAAGAACTGGAAGACTTTTCACATGAAAACTTGGGAGGATGCCTCGTCTTGTGTTTTCAATCTTTGGACTGAATCATTCTGCAGACGAGGAGATGTTCCTTTCTAGCTTGGGTAATGGAAAACAAAAATATTTGCTTGATAGTGTGTTTGTGTGTGGCTGAGAAGGGTGAGAGACAAGGACATCACGAGGCTTCTGTGGCAGTTTACAGATGGCTTTCAGCTTAATCTCACATATGTTATGGCACTGTGTGTGAGAAGCTTTACATACCGTCACTATCAGTTTTAGAATTTGTTTACATTAGCTTTAAAAGCAGCTTTTTGATTTAACAGGGAGGTGTGGGCAGATGAAAGTCATCTGGCAGAGAGAAAGATAGGAGCCGAGCCCAGCTGGCTTTGTGAATGGACACTTTTATGTGTGTGTGTGTGTGTGTGTGTGTGTGTGAGAGAGAGAGAGAGAGAGAGAGAGAGAGATCAGGCTGCCTATGGTGAAATAACAGGATGATGAGGTATTTCTCCAGCATCGCATCACATGTGAGGTGCACATGTGCCTGAGTGAGTATAACTTTAAAAACGTCTAGCTTGATGCGACAGGGGAAAATAACTTGTTTACATGTAAATAATTATGTGATGACTACAAACACACTGATAAGCTGAAAGAGACGCGTGTATTAATGTCACACAGAAAACAGTCCATTGGTTTGGTAGGTAACTCAGAGGACTTCATTTTAATGGAAATTTCTCCAGTTTCTGTTCTCTCGTTTGTCTGGGCTTGTGCCTTTTGCAAGCATCATTTGACTAATCATATGATGTGAGTTGGTACTTCTCAGTGTGACATTTGTTCATGTTTACTAGAAGGCGAAGCCAATCAGGAGATTTGAATACCATTCATGTGTATGTATTGTTGCTGTAAAGGTTTTATATTTTCTCTTACAAAAATGAGACCCAGTGTATCCCATAACTCCTCCTTTAAAGAGAGTCTTTCCTGTCCTGAGCTGAGCCTCTCCAACCCCTCAGCATGTGGCATCAGAATAATTACTGGTTGCATTTAGGTTAAGGTTTACAAAAAGGAAATGTTTCATTTTGACCCGTCAGTGTTAGTGGAAGGGGTAGGATTTATGCTTGGTCTACGAGGAAGTACAGAGTGAGACCTTCAATTTAAGGCATTGAAATCCGTGCTATGTGTAAGCTGTTTCTCATCAGCCTCCAACACAGCCTGAGTGAATGTTGAGTGACCGAGCCCCCACTTTCATAATTGTTGCCATCTTCCGTTCTTTCCACCTGTAGTCTAATGTCATCCTGAGGAGATCAGCAGACATCTGCTTCATGGTATTTAACAGTGTGTAACTGCAGGGTTCACATGCTGAGTGAGCCAAGCCTTGTACCAGACAAACACTTCAGGATCTGTGGGAAATCACAGACTCACAGTGCGGCTGATAAATATTTAACTTGCTGTGAACCTTTTTGATCATCCCGTAGTGCTCACAACCTGGCTGAGGCATTACTGCAGTCAGTTCGGAAAGACTGAAAAGCTGAAGTTGCTTTGCCCACCTGGCGTTCTGCACACCTGCAAGCTGCTTTGCAACCCCCCAGCTCCACTTTACATGCTGTGTGTCTGACTTAATTTATATACTTTTCTAAATCGTTTTGTTCTCTCTTCAGTCTCTGTTTTCATAATTATTGCCATCTTCATGGTAGTCCTCCTTGACTAAAGTAATATATCAACATCCAAAATAGTGGATGTGACATATGGGGTGGCTGTGGCTCAGGTGGCAAAAAAATTGTTGACAAATTGTCTATCAGTCGGAAGGTTGGTGGCTCAATCTTTGGCCATTCGGGTGCCAAAACATTGTTGGGCAAGAGACTGAACCCCGATTTGTTCCTGGTGTGTGAGTGGGTGGGCTTATGACACTTGTGGCAGAAATATAAGTTCCATTCCAGTCCATATTAGTGTGCAAACTCCTTGTTAGAGTTTATCCTTAGATTTGATGGCCTGTTAGAAAACACCATTTCCCATTTATCTTTGCATTTTGGTGCATAATAAGGACTGCATTGTATTTAATAATCACTTCCATCTGCTTCTTGACATAGATGAACAGCTCTAATGGGATTCACTTGGAATCATCATTTAAAGGTCGTTCAGCAAACTTTCATCCCTCAGCTGTAACCTCCACATCATCACTGAGGATGACTGACTCAGAACATCAACCTTCTCTGCAGACTTCTGCATTCTCCAGTCCATCGGGTTACTAAGATGCCTCTGTTTGTTTGTTTTTATTTTCCTCAGTGAGTCATCAGCTGCCTCACTGCCTCTGCCTCTGACCAGCGACCATGGGAAAAGCCTTGAGAGATCAATAGTGTAGCCTTTCTCCCACTCTCTTCTACTCTCACTGTGTTTGTCTGTAAGCCAAATAGTTCCTGTGGGATGTCTGAAAAGATGCTCACATGTGTTCACTCGCTTCCTGTGGAACTTTGTATCGCTCTGCTTCATGGTTACACAGTAGATGCATTGTAATCCACTTCAGTCTATTTAGTTAGTGTTATTATAAAGTGTTGTTCAACAGGTTTCCAGAATGGAAACTCTTCTTTTGCAGTTTGTTACATCAGCGGCGCAGAGCTCAGAGCAGGAAGTCAGAGGACACAAGGTCCTTTCCATCACCACCACCTACACTATGTGTTATTTCCTGCATGGATTGGGCTGTTAACACCTGCTTAACCCATAGAAACTTTTAAGGAGTCTGCCCCGCCTTCTCTGATGCAGTGGTGCAGTCCATCTGAACTTTGCTTTAATGGAAAGCTTGTTAAGCGCCGGTACGTTAAAATGACTCTCTCAGCAGGATGTGAACTCTATGCCTCACTAATTCTGGAGTGTTTTGAAATGGAATGTTAGCGTGAAGTTATTTACTCATACTTGCCAAAAAATAAAAAGGGAATGAATATGCAGGAATTAGGAGCACGCTTTGGAGGGCAGTGCTGATGCCTCGTTCCCTTCTACTGTTTGTAACTCTAATGGGATGTAATTCTGCACCGGGATGGGGAGGAGAAGGGGCTGGGAGGAGGGAAATCGCGGAGAAACTCAGAGAGTAAATGAAAAAAGCAAGGAGCAAGGCATACACAATAATGTGGACACTGCTCTATGTACTAATAGTTGTCAGGCAAACCCATGGACCTAGCTGCTGTCTGGACTCAGCAAGAGTAAAGAGATGGTAAGCGCTGTCTGTCTGTCTGTGAAGTAAGTAAACACTTGGCTATTTTTGCCAACAGTGTGCTAATATTTGATCTCTTTCTTTATAACGTAACTGTTTTATTATTATTTTTTTATATTTTATTGACCATTTCAACTGTTAGATTTTCTGTGTCTTCCTCTGATTTGTCATTGTTCACTCCCAGCCAAAGTCATTTCTCTTTAAAAGTGGCAGCCCGGGCTGTGTGGCAGGCAGCGTCTATTTTCAGAAGCCCGTGGCAGCTCTGAAGGGCATAACTGCCTCCATAATGACAGGTTACTATGCAAGGCCCTGCATTTGCAAGCATTAAAACTGTTCTCTGGCCTGGGTGTGTACGTTAAATCACTGAGGCTTTTTGGAGCATGAGCATATGGGAGCGTGTGTGTGTGTGTGTGTGTGTGAGTGAGTCAGGCAGACAGAGGCACATTAGCCTGCCCACTCTCCTGTCCTGTGTCTGAGTGCGTGGCTCAAAGAGGCCCAGTGTTGACAGCCAGTGGGCTGACAGCAGAGGCGCGAGGGGTCCAGTGTCAGTGCTGAACAGAGGGGACGGTCTGTTCTTCGTGTCACTGGGTCCTCTGAGACTCACACACTGGGCGTGATTGTCAGATGTGTGCGGTTTTGCCCAGCAGCCTTGTCTGGAGTGACATCAGACGCAGACTCAACGCCCTGTTGTGTCAAACACCATGAACTAAACTTGGAGCATTGCTGGAGTGGATATTTTTTAATATGTTTCAATTAATCAGTGATGACAACAGAGAGCGACAAAGAGCTCAGGCATTTGTTTTAATATGTCTGGGTGTGAATGACGTCTCTTCCACACATACCTGATATGTAACAAACACCGCAAGACATGTCACTGAGTTTAAAATGAATCATTCAAACAAACTGGCACTGGTGGCATAGAGCTCTACTTTGAAATGTAAACTAACATTACATGACACACAGCAGCCTTTCATCCTCGATAGACACAACAGACACCAGATAGTAAGGTATTTGCGTCTTCTCTAGATTTACTCGGGATGCTGAGAAAGTAAACAAGTGATAGTGAAGGATGTGGATGACAGCTTTTAGCAGAGAAACGAGTGGGTCATCTGGGCTGCCCACGTATCCGTGTGTGTGTTTGCTTGAGTCATGTCTAGCCCTCGTGGCTTGTTGTTTTACTCCGGTCTGATTTGAGGAAGATGAGCAGACAGCTGGCTCTAATCTGTAGCATGTGTCTGCAGACATGCACTGTTTGTTTCTAAGATCTCAGTGACTCACCACAATCAGAGGAAGCAGTCATCTGACCCCTGATGTATTAAGCACCTGCAGAGCCAGCTCACACCTCCTGCTATATAGCCGAAGCACAGTTGTGACGTTCGCATAAAATCTGTGGTTACTATTGTCGTGTTTGTTGTATTTGTTCTCTAACATGCCCACTTTTTTTTTTAAAGCTGAAGCATAAATCAATAGCAGCTTTCTTGATGGATTGCTCTGTCTTTAGCTCTGGAGAAACAATTACTCTGTACAACGGTTTGGTCACATGGGCTTGTAACTGGGGCAGAAGGATTTCTATGGAAAGCACTGTTCCCATTGTAGTACAGCTGTAGTAGCAGTATTCCCAGCACTCCCATTCATGCCCTGCCACTCTATCTCTGTGCTTCAGGACCTTCATGAGTCAGATAACTCTGACAGTCCAGCCGATATGGACCGTGTGAGCAGGAATAAAGTGGAGCATGGGCGACAAACGCACCAGGTCTTACAGGTGAGGCAGTTTCTACCTGACTATTTATAGCAGACACAAGTGGGATGTTAAATCAAGTGTAACTCATGTTACTAGCAGCATCTGTTATAAAACGGCTTTATTTGGCACAACTGAGAGGCGTACGAGTTTAAAAGCAAGAGCTTAGTTTTAAGAGTGGGCACAGCTATCTTTACAGTGCAAAGTGAATTCTACAGATTCTAAATGTAGTAATTTAAGTGTGCTCTAACGTCACTCACTATCATTCTTCAGTCATAATTTCTTTCATTAAAATCTCAGTGTCTTCCAGCTGCAGAGCCACATCTGGGTTTACAGAGTTTTATTTCAGTGATCACAAGTTCAATAACTATAAGCATGTTATGGTGATTTTACAAATGTTATGTACTGCACATAACATTAATTTGTCCATCTGTAAATCTTATTGGGTGAGGTACAGTTTAACTCAGGCAAACAGGCTTAATTACATGCTGTTTACTTCATGCATTCAATTCGTGTTTCCAGAAGTGTAAAATGGATCCTCATGCTGTGTAAAAATAAGTGCGATGATGTTTTATTGTCTGCTTTTGTTTAAACAGAGCACTCCTTTGGACCTGATTGAAACAGGCAAGTCCCTCAAAGTCCAGGCAGAGCGCCCCCACCTGGTTAGCCTGGGAAGTGGACGCTTGAGCACAGCCATCACTTTACTACCGCTGTTGGAAGGTGATGACCCGTGTGTGTGTGTGTGTGTGTGTGTGTGTGTGTGTGTTTGTGTTTGTGTGTTTGGTCCATGGTTAGATTCTTAGATTCTTAAGTGGAGGATGGTAAATCATAAAAGGCAGTTTGTATACATCTCTTGATGAACAACTGCTGTGGTCTACTGTATGTTACTGTTAGCAGCACAGACACGTCCATAAGTAGAATTGCCCACAGTAAGGCAATTGTTCTCTAATAAGTAAGTGGCACAGTATGTCAAGAGTGATGAAGTGACAGAGACTGATGACACATTAACTTCTAACCGTCTTGTTGTTACTCATACTGAGCCTCAGTTGCAAATGTTGTCTGTGATGTTCTTGCACCATTTGTCTTCGTCTTCCCCTGAGCCTTAACATTTCAGCGGGTGAGAGAGGAGAGGCTGTGTCACCCCAGAGAAAAGAGGGGACTTTTTTTGTATGTGTGTGCTCTATTTCCTCTGTGCTACACTATAAAAATAGTATGAGCTTGTGTCATGCTAGAGTATATTTCAGAATGTATCTTATAACCAGAATACAGCAACTGTAAGGGCAGCAGATGGATGCATTAATTCCCACCAGTGAGATCCCTGTTAGCTGTCAGACTAAACACACCTCTCGAGAATTACACCTGTTGTTTAACATGAGTTCATAAGCTGGTTCCATGTGTGACTCTACTCACATTATCACTGACTTTGAACTGCGGGTTTAAGAATATTTTAAGAAAGTATTCAGGACCACACTCTCCAGAAATTGACAGATTTTTTTTCCCCACGTTACAGGAAAAACCACACTGGGCAGTGAGGGGACAGATATCCCCCTGCAGGGCCCCGGCGTCGCAGCTAAGCACTGCTACATTGAAAACCAGGCAGGCAGTATCACCTTGTACCCATGTGGAAACCAGTGTTCAGTAGACGGCATTCGCATCACCAAACCCTGTCAACTTACCCAAGGTAGCACCATCGCAGTAACTGACGAAATATAATTGCTGGTAGTAAAGACTGCTTACCTTGGCCTTGACTTGTATGTAAGTTTCTTCACAATTTTACCATCAAAAATGTAAAACAACTGACTGAGAAGGACAGTGATTGTATTGGCCATATTGGGACTATCTAAATATATTAGTAAGTATATAAGTATATTTAAGTATATTCTTGTGTCTAAAAACTCACTTTTGCAGAACTGCAATACAAAACTGGGTAAAAAAAATTATGTGTCAAATGCCTAAATTAAGGCTAAATTGATAAAAACACGGTCAGGTGTCATGATGACAAAACAATTCCATGCCCTTCCAGTAACATGCATAGTTGCCATAAAAACCGAGAGCGAGACATTAATGTCCCGCCCCCTGCATCCCCTCTCTATGGGACCCAAGCCAGCAGCTACACCAAAATGTCATTTGAAGCCAGAGTGTGTGGAGGCAGCAGCTGCAGAACAAGAATACTTCAAGCTTTGCTTTATTCAAAGGACAATCGTGAATTTCTGAAAAAGACTAGAACTCGAATGAGTGGAAGAAACTGCTTCATTTATACATCATAAGGAGAATTGCTACAGGCCTGTGGACTCTAAAGGATCATCTACGTGTTAAGCTTCATGTGGAATATCGGTGCAAAACTTCAGCGTGTGATCCACATGAAGTATATCAGGAAATCTTGAAAGACTCCAGAAATGCAGACAAACGACGAGGAGCTAATTTCACTTACTGGTTAATTACGTGTAAGTTAAACTAGTCGGCTTAATAAAGTCTAAACTTAGTTTAGAAGGATGTGTTCATTAACCCACGAAGGTTCATAGATTTTAACTGAGTTTTTCTACCTATTCACAAAAAGGAAAAAAAAAAAAGAAATACTTTTTTTCACCATCTCAGGCTTATATGGTACTTTACAATCAATGCAAGCTGTACTAAATCTCACTGACTAACTGGACTTCACACACCTCCCAGCACCGTTTACTCAATGTTGATGCACCGGACAGCACAAAATGGTCTGCATACTGTATGAAATGTGCAGTGGTCTGTAAAAAAATATGTGGAATGCATCCATAAGATCTAATTGAAATTAATGCAATAACATGAGTCCAAATTTTTATGGCTGTAGATTTATTGTGACATGACTGACACGTCTATGTGGACAGTGAATACAGTTTTCTATGTGCATGGTCTTCTCTCCTGGCAGGGTGCATGCTGTGCTTTGGTCAGTCGGCCTTTTTCCGTTTCAACCATCCTGAAGAGGCTCAGAGGATGAAGAGCATGTTACCTGAGGGGAGCCGCGAGCTGAGCGCCACAAAAACTCCTTCTGGTAAAGGCCCCATTTTAATGATTGTTAAATGCAGTCAAACAATATAACACCACAACATTTCCTGTGATCCAAATACAATCTTGTTGCGACAACTGCATGTACAAGCATTGCACCTCGGCAGCTTTTCTGGGCAGAGCAAATGCCGAGGGGAAACAAACCAAGCTGGATTCCTAATTTTCTGCAGTATAAAATTCTTGTTAATGTTGTATATGTGCTTTTTAATTTGATGGCAATTACCAGACAGGATACCTGAATGACATTTAGTGATCAAACTTTAGAACTAGCTTTTTAAAATATCCACAGATCAAAGCTTAGATCCTTGTTAATGAGATAACAAGGAGTAAACAAGATCTAACTGAGATACTTGTTGTAGAAGTGAAAAGGTCAAAGATTTTCAGCCACATTGGTCTTGGAGTTTGACTGAAATATTATTATCCTTGACAGGATGCAGAAATAGCTTGTTCAGAGCTAATTATCTGTGGCCTACATAGTGATCTACTCCACTTAAATCTGTGATTCTCGCTCAGTGTGTGACCTCGTTGTGTAAAAGATTATTGTAATCTTTTCTTGTTTTTAATATGTCAGCTTTTGCAGTTGCTTCTGTGTAATTATTATTGTAATGTAATTATTCTGGCCCACCGCCTACTGTAACTGCTGCCCTGTGCTCTCGGTGATATTTAGAATCTATTCTCCCCTGACCTTACTGCTTTGGTTGTCAGTGCCTGAACAGTAAGAGCCACCACACCCTGCCCACTGTGTATGGTTCACTCTTTCCTGACCAAGCCCTGATTTCATCTGCTCTGAATGAGGTACATGGCTGCAGATTTATATTTAGCTGGTTCAGATTCCTGTAGGATTATGGCACAACTAAGGAGCATCCTGACCACTGGCTCATACAGGAACCTATGGGCTCCAACACATGTATTACTATTTAGCCACTGAGACTCTATGTGTTGAATGTGTGTGTGCAAAAACATGTTCAGGCATGGTGTGTTTTTCCTTGTATGGACTGATCCTCTATGCCCTGCAGCTGACCTGAGGCATGGTGGAGGTCAAAGGGACAAAGATGACACATTGGGTGTTTGTTTATGTATATTTGCTTAACTGTCTTCTTCCTTTATTCAGCAGGAATGCTTACGCACAAGTGTTTCTGTCTCCCCTCTGCAGACCCCCATAAGGCTCTGAATGGGAACCATGACTCCAAATTTAACAACATGGCAAAAACTCTGCAGGACTCTATGGTGCTCAAGGCTTCATCATCGCCATCGTCAGGGATTGGTAAACAGCCTGTTCCCCCAGAGATGCTAAATGGAAGCAGCAGCTCCAAAATAGATATCTCCATTTATGAGAACAGCAGCAGCTTCCTGAGCCAGAACCTTGATGACAAAACCCCTCCAGTACCTGCCCGGTCAGCTCATACCCCTGTCCCGCATCCACGGACCTCACTCTCTGTGGCTGCAAGTGGTACCAGTGGAGATCTGGAGAGTCCAAAGCCTCAAAGGAATATGAGGACAGAGGCATCGTGCCCCACAGCATATATCAGGGGGTCAGGACAGAGCACAGAAAACTTAAGCCAAAGTCACAAACCACCATCCCTCAAGTTTTCCCCAAAAGGTCCATCCAGCCCTCAATTAAGAGGTTCCTCCCTACAGAAGAGATCCCAAAGCCCTTTGCGAGAGCATGATCAGTATCTCTCCCATGTAGATGTACCTCAAAGGCTCATTACTCCAGACCCATCTGGGTCCAGCCTGAGAGAACTTCCTCCGGTCAGCCCTCACGTGTCCTGCAGAGGGACCTCGGGATCGCAGGGTTTGTCTCTCCCCTTTACCTCACAGGGCTTCACTGCTAAACCCAATCCAGAGAGCCCCCAGGGCAACCGGAAACTCACAACTCCTTCAAAAGCAGAAGCCATGAGGGCACAGTATGCTCAGAGTCCATCACCATTCCCTGGGATGGAGAAGGAGCAAGGAAGCAGGCAGTTTAGGCCTGCCCCAGGAAATGCCACCATCTCAAGCTTAGGCTCTGCATCTGGTTTGTCTCCTCTCGCTAGCCCTCAAAGCCTAAGAAAAACCTCTTGTGTGACTGTGAAGGGATCATCAAGCAAGGAACCAAATCTTTCAAAGCCATATACCCGGGAACGCAAAAACAGCATCTCTGAGATCAGTGATAATGAGGACGAGCTGCTTGAATATCATCGCTGGCAGAGAGAGGAGAGGCTGCGTGAGCAGGAAATGGAGAAACTGGTAAGTGATCAGCTGCAAAAACAACAACAGCGGTTTGTGGTTCTGGAAACAAGTACAAGTCCAGCGCTCACTCTCTTTTTAGCTGGGTTTGAATTTTGCTAGATTGTGGAAAGGAAATAAGCTTATTTGATCAAGAGCTGGGGACTTTATTTGCCATTGTGAGTGTTTTTGTGAGAAGAGATCTTTAGCTTCACTACACAGCATTAAAAAAAAACACAGGACTGTGAATAAAGACTAACACTAAAGAGCAGACAGACTGTATGATTTTTAAAGGACATAAACACAGTTAAGGGGAGAAAGCGCTGCTGGCATAGCAGACTCCATGTCTGCTTTCACATGTCTTTTCTAAATCCTCTGGCATACTTCCAGTGGCTCATCTCCTCTGAGCATTACTGGAATCGTCAGCCCATGTGGCCCGAGAGACACGGGGTGAACATTCTTCCAGAAGTGTTGGGGTCCAAAGCGGAGGGCGTACCCGCTCATTGCTCAACACTATATTTACCAAAAGGATGAGCAGATTTTACATTCAAAGCTGTCTGCACTCGACTCAAGGTTCTTTTCTATTCGTACCCACACTCGATCATAGATCGCATACATGCTCGTAATCCATCTTCAGATCAAGCCCTCACACCCACTTCCCACTACCCAACCCCCCACACTTCAGCCCCACCTTATCCTGCCGGCTTAGTGACAGCTGAAGTGACCACAGTGGTGGCTGGTCGCTGCTTGGCCTTCATGTCCACAGACTATTTAAGGACCCAAAGGGTTTCCGGTAACAAAATAGTTACTGAGCTCCTCTAGCCTTGTGTTGAGTCACCTGATTGCGTAGACAATCTCATCCACTACCCAAGCAGTTAAAGAACAGATATTTCTCGGCCCAAGGATGTATTGAAAAGTGGTTTTGCTCATAATCTATCTTTGAATTTTATCCCACTACTTGCCTTTCGTATCATTTGCTGTTCTGTCAAATGTCTTCATAAATTTATAACATTTTGACTATTGTTCAGTCCTGCTATTGGTTTACAGCGGCCTCTTAGATCTGCTGTGTTGATGATACTCTTTATGATAATGTGCGCAAGTGAGTTAACTAATGAGCTGCAGAAGGTTCTAGTAGGCAGTTTCTTTCCTTTGTTTACATACATTTATTTTAGCATTGTTCTGGGTGGTTATGTGGTGGTTAGCAATGAGGCGTCACAGCAGGAGGTTCTGGATTCAGACCTGCTTGGAAACGTTCTCTGTGAAGCTTCTGCCTGTATCCATGCATGTGTGGGTTTCTATTTCCCCACTCAGACTTGGTGCATTAGTGAAATGGTGCAATCAAAAAGATAAACAAAACTACTGGTATGCAGGGAGCCATTTTCAAGTCAAATAAGTGCTTGTTTTTTTAGTATCACAGTCTTGGATTAAGCTCTCAAAAACATAAATTGCACACCTGCTGAGACAGACAAAGAGAGGATTTCCTCTCAGTAAAATACAATCCTATTTTTGGCTCACCACACTCTTGGCACAGTTGGCACAAATGCAGAACCCACCTATACTCAATATGATATTGCTTGTACTTAAAAAAAAAACAACATTCTGCAAGCAATCTCTCAGGATAAGCAAAAGGGATTGTTAGAGAGGAAGGGATGCAATAGAGAAGTTAATTTTAGAACCACTTCCACTGTGCCTTAGAGTATTTTTGAGAGAGCTAAAGTTAAGCAAGAAAGTTTCTTTTATAAGGCATGGAATTCACTTATTTGCTTTATTACCCTAAAAGAGTAATGGATACCACTCACACAGTCACAGATTCATCACAAGAAATGTGCTCCATGAGACAATATTTGGGACGTATTAAAATAATTTGCATTGTGTCATTTAAACTAATTTATTGGTGGTGTCTTCTGATGCACACAAAGGGTAAAACAAAGAAAGAGTTAATGTTGAATATTCAACTTAAAACCTACTTTACTGTGAAAACTCGCATTAAAAACGTAACAACATATGAATGAATGAATGATCCTTATTGATATAGTTTTAAATATCCAATGTTGCAATCTACTGAACCATATTATGGTACAGATTGACTTTATATCCACATACTTATGGCTTTTCCCTAATCTGCTAATAATTATGATTTCACAGTTTTGATAGTGCTGCTTCAATCCCTCAGTCTGCAGTGTAAACATTGCAACAACAGAGATGGTGGTTGTGTAATTGGCTGAGAGTGCAGGAAGAAGCGCATCAGACACAACTGTTTTGCTCGACTCCACACTGGAATGATGATTACATAGTCTACGTTATTTTGGTATTAAAGCAAACATGCCATTGTCTGCTGTAATGGCAGACGCTGGGCCAAAGGTTTGAACCAAGTGACATGATGCAATAGATGAAAACTATGTTTCTAAAAAAGTGAGGCTAAAGAAATACATTCATCCAACAAACACGCTTTCCAGTATCTTGCATTTTTGTTGTTTTTCAGTTACTGCAGATCGTGTTTTCATAAACAACTCAAGCAGCGCAGGCAGGTTTTACTATGAAGCCCCCTCCTGAGAGACAGACTGCATTAGATTCAGCCCCGCTGCTATCAGATTACAGTTGTCCTGTGCCAGCGGCAGAGGGGCAGCTGCCTAAATGGGACAATGTCACTCAAGGACGCTTGAATCTACTGTACAGCGTGGTCTATAATATCAGATGGCATGCTTATATTTTGCATCTCTTCTATAGGAGCGACAGAGATTGGAGACCATCCTGAATTTGTGCGCAGAGTATAACCATGAGGATGGTTCTGTGGAGCTGGTGAGGAGTGGTCTGCTGGGTGCTGCTAGAGGACTTTGCTCGGGAGACGGTCGAAACCAGAGGGTGAGAGAAAATGACGAGGAAATCCAGAGAGAGGAGTCTAGCAGCACAGAGAGCACTCATCAAGAGGTATAATACACATTCGTGTATTCATGCCATCGTTAAACCATGTACTAGATTTGCATTGTGTTGTTTTTGTTAAAAAATAAATCTATGCTCAGTGTGAAGAGCTGTTAGCTGGACAGGAGCAGATGTACCTGGAGGAGGAGAGGAACCGGATCTTGGCCAGGGTTGACGACTTGAAGCACAGAGTTAGTGAGCTGGAGCAGCAGCTACAAGAGACCAAACATGAGGTCAACAGACACACACTGTCAGTTATGATGAAATATTTCATCTTATATCACCTCACCAATCCAGCGAGAGGAGCAGAAGCTCTTTCAAGTATTTATTTAACTTGACAGCAGCTGCTGCCTCGCAGACTCTGACTCCACATTGGTCCACAGGTGGAGATGGAGCAAGCCCTGCTGCAAGCAGAGAGGCGGGCAGAGCAGGAGCAGGTGGAGGCTGAAAATGAAATTATCTCCCAGTTACAGCTCAAACTCAGCCAGCTGGACAAGGCCACCCAGGAAGAGAAAGACAAGGTGGGCATAAATCTCAAATGTGAAACACGTCTGTTTAAAAAAACATTTAAAAAAAGAGTAAAAGAACAACTTGGAGTCTTGCTGAGTGTGATCAAAACTACAAAAAAGGGAAAAAAAAGATTTAAGATATGCATAAGCCATTTTAATTGCTTCCATTTTAACAAGTGTGTTAAACATTGCAATCCCTAACACTTCTACTTGACCTAACGTCTGTGCTTCCCCTAGAACTTCTTTAACTGCCTTGGTTGCCAGTCAGCCTTAAAGCTCAACTGCATGAATATGAGTTACCGGTGATTTTATTTTTCTTTCTGGTGTGATACGTGTGTCTGAATGTGGGCACAATTGTGTGCACGTGTGTGTTTCTGTGTGTTTTTAGGGGAGGGCTAATGTGTCGGCTGAGCGGAAGGCCCTGGAAAAGCAGAGGAATGAGTACAATGAGCTGAAGAGGCAGTTTGATAAGTGCCCCTTGTCTCTAAGGGAACAGTTACAGGAGCAGCTCAGCAGGGTCAGTGTTCTCACGCAGCCCACAGGCTGGCAACAGTGAGTTATAATATACAGAATACTGCAGTACTGCACAGAAACAACACTGACTCTGTCTCGAAGCACTCAGAACTACTCATAAATCTGCAGTCTGTGCATTTTCTCATTTTCTGCTCTTGTGCTTCATTACATAAATGAGGTTCATTATGTTAACGCTATCTGTGTGCGTTAATCCACAGCAGGCAACCCATTCGCTCCAGCAGCAGTTTTAGTCTGCTGCTTATGTGCTGCCATTCCCTCATTCTGGATGCTTGACAATGTCAGTCTCAATTAGTAATCATTATTAATATTATTAACTGCTTTATAAAAATGTTGCTTGCCTTCATGTAGAAAATGATTTCCATTTGTTCAAGTTAAGTTTTAAATCTGTCACACCCTTAAAGTGATAGTTTTGCCTATGTCACTTTTGTCAATAAATTCTATGAAAAGACCAAAAAAAAGCTACATTGTGTCCATATACGTATAAATATGACCGTCTCTTCCCACCACTCAAAAGAAATTAGACATTTAAACTTTGCTACCCTTCCAGAAAGCTGGTTCAATGATTCATTCATTTTTTATGTACAACAGCGGTTAACAGTTGGATCTGAGAGGTTATGCAGCCATCCTTCACTAACCTAGGCAGCCTAAGGAGTCAGGGACCCCCTTTTATTAGACAGATGAGTATGTAACAACATTCAGCGAACCTGTGTGTGTGTCTGTGTGTGTGTGTGCATGCGTGCGTGCGTGTGCGTGCGTGTGTGTGCTCATGTGCAAAAATGTGTGAGGTACAAAGTGTCAGCAGGATTTAAAGTACAATTAGGTTTTTGAAGAATGTAGTTTAACAGTATTCCCAGCATCTGCTGGGGACTATTTTCAGCTGTGGATTGATACGGGGCAGCCAGTTTTATTGCGTAAACTTTATATTAGAGATGCATGTAGTTCACATAACATTACTCACTGTTTTGTGAATTGCTGTTTCTGAGGCATTTTGGACGATACTATCTAGACTTTAGAAAGCAGTAGCTCGTTGAGAAACCAAAGGACGCTGCATGCTCACACTTCAGCAACTTGTCTGTCGCCAGGTAGGCACATCTAAAGCTTATTGTTATTTCAGAATCTAATTGGGGCTGCAGTGTATTGAATATGACTTGAAACAAGTGATTGAAACCATAAACCTACAAGAAAAATGTTTACTGATGGCATGGATCAAGTGAGCAGAAAGGTGGTTTCCTGATATAGACCTGCTATACACTGCTCAAAAAATTAAAGGAGCACTTTTTAATCAGAGTACAGCATCAAGTTAATTACATTTATGGGATATTGATCTGGTCACTTAAGTAGCAGAGGGGATTGTTAATCAGTTTCGGCTGGTTTGATGTTAATTAACAACAGAGGGGCAACAATAAGATAAACCCCAAAACAGGAATGTTTTTACAGGTGGAGGCCACTGACATTTACCCCCCTAATCTTTTCTGACAGTTTTTTTTTTCTTCACTAGTTTGCATTGGCTAGGGTCAGTGTCACTGCCGGTAGCATGAGGAGATACCTGGGCCCTACAGAGGTTGCACAGGTAGTTCAATTCCTGCAGGATGGCACATCAATTTGTACAATTGCCAGAATATTTGCTGTGTTTCCCAGCACAGTCTCAAGAGGATGGAGATTACAGGAGACAGGCATTTACTCTAGCAGAGCTGGACAGGGCCGTAGAAGGTTCTCCTTCTAAGCAAGGAAGAACAGGATGAGCACTGACCTCCAGCAGTCCACTGGTGTGAATGTCTCTGACCAAACAATCAGAAAGACTTCATGAGGATGGCCTGAGGGCCCACTGTCCTCTAGTGTCAGTCCTCTGCCCAGCACCGTGGATCCCAATTGGCATTTGCCATAAAATGACAGAATTGGCAGGTTCCCCACTGGCACCCTGTACTTTTCACAGATGAGAGGAGATTCACTCTGAGTACACGTGACAGATGTAAAAGGGTCTGGAGAAGCCGTGAAGAACATTATGTTGCCTGTAACCTTGTTAAGCATGACCAATTTGTTGGTGGGTCAGTGATGGTCTGGGGAGGCATATCAATGAAGGGATGCACAGACCTCTACAGGCTAGGCAACACACCCTGACTGCCATTAGGTATCAGGATGAAATCCTTGGACCCGTTGTCGGACCGTATGCTGGTGCAGGGGTCGTCCCAGGTTCTTCCTGATGTACTACAATGCACCAGCCTCATGTGGCGAGAGTATGCAGGCGGTTCCTGGAGGATGAAGGAATTGATACCACTGACTGATCCCCACACTCGCCTGAACTAAATCCGATAGAACACCTCTGGGACATTATGTTTTTGTCCATCTGATACCACCAGGCTGCGCCTCAGACTGCCCAGTGATGCCCTGGTCCAGCTCTGGGAGGAGATCCCCCAGGACACCATCAGTCATGCCCCGACATTGTCAGGCATGCATACGAGCACTTGGGGGTCATACAAACTACTGAGTACCATTTTGAGTTGCTGCAATGAAATTTCTGCAAACTGGACTAGCCTGCTGCATCATTTTTTCACTTTGATTTTCAGGGTGTCTTTCAAGTCAGCCTCTGTAGGTTGATAACTTTAAGTCCATATCAGTTTAAATATCCAGCATGATTTTTTTCCCCCACTGAGATGTGATGCATTATCATTGTGATCATTTAATTGTTTTGAGCAGCGTATATATGTCTGCTTGTTTTTGCAACTAGAGAATTCGCCTCCTGTTGGCCATTAGAAATAATGTGGGTTTTAGCTACCTCCACAGTGGTTCTAAAATTTTAAACCCAGAAGCTGCATTCATTTTCTATGTGCAGTCAGTGAATTGTTGCCATATGGTGCATTGACAAATAAGCAAGCACTTTGCAAATAAAAAGAATATACCATCTATCAAGCTTTGAATGCAGTATTATTTTTGGTCTTTTCATTGGCATTTTGTTAACAAAAATGCTACATAGGATACGACCAGCCTCATCTTAAATTTCATGGATTTCAAGCAGTTGATGACCTTTATGTAAATTTGTATGTGCACAGAAAGCTGAAGCTCTGGAGTCTGGGACCAAGCAGTTTGAGGAGATGGAGTTCTGCCAGCTGGAGGAAGAGAGCCGCCCAGAGGAGAAGAAGGAAGCTCAGAGCTCACAGCTGCTCCAAGAGCGAGCTGAGTATCACGTTAGCGTGGCCAAGAGGAAGGTGGGGATACATGTATGGGAGAAACATGTATAGTGTGTGTACAAGCTGACTGCCAGCATGATATCATGAAACAGGTCCTGTTTGATTTGCAGGAAAAGATGGCTGCTCTAGAAACTCAGGTAAAGCAGCTGGGGTTACAGGCATCCCAAGACTGTGAAAGGTTGACGAAGGACAGGATAGTGACTTTGCATCTGTTGCAAAAGGTAAGATTGTCACTGGTCACTGTTCATGAACCTATGTGCATTGCATATATTTAGTGATGCAAAACACAGTTATGACTTGCTGAGAAAACACAAATGTCCATATTTCTTCTGACTTTCAGGAGCAAGACAAGCTGTGTGCCCTGGAGAAGAAATACAACACCTTGACAGGAGGGCAAAACTTTCCAAAGTGCAGTGACAGCAGCATGAAAGAGGTGAGCAGGTACATGCGAGGCATCATGTCACAACCACCAGTGGTGAGGAAAATTACTGCAAAAGTGGATTTTTTTTTACTTAGGTCAACTTTTTAAACAGGAATTGCTTCACATCAGCGAACCCGACCTTATTTATGTGGATGGTTCTCCTCATAGTCCCTGTCCTTCCTCTGCCTCCTTCTCCTCCTCATCCTCTCACATCCCCTCCCCTGAACTCTATCCTGTCAGGCTACAAGAGGTAAATCTCAAGAGAACCTAACAAATCCTAACACGTGTGTTTCTTCAATAAAAATGGGCATGACGGTTTGTTGTAGCATATAGTGACAGATAGCAGCAAGCTTGCAGTGTGTTTATTGGTAGGTCAACTTTCTGCCTTTCTCTGCATCTGCTGATGGTTTGAGGTTTCCATGTTGATCGTGGATGATTAAACTGTAAAGGCGTTAATATTTCTTTCAAAGAGTAGTGGAGTGTGTTGAGACTTCCTCAGGTTTGCTTTGTGAATCTTGTGGATTAAGTGAGTACTATGACTTCAGCCGTTTTGTGCTGTGGCTGTTGATGCAGGAGTACCTCAGGCTGTCTGATGTCTATAGGATGTATGGAAATGCTTACATGCAGCCTCACTCTTCCTCTCCTGCTGCCCTCCACTGCCTCTCCCTCACTGTGGCTCCTGCTTTGCCAGCTGAGGTAGATCCCTTTTCTGCTCTCTGGCATACATTTCTCTGATTTGCCATAGTACTAAAACCCAACACAGTATATTAACATTATCGCCAGATGTCTTTCTTGACTTTCTTTTCTACTTTCTGCTCTCTTCCTGTTTTGTTTATTGTGTAT
Organism: Bujurquina vittata; assembly: GCA_015106715.1. Classification (NCBI taxonomy): domain Eukaryota; kingdom Metazoa; phylum Chordata; class Actinopteri; order Cichliformes; family Cichlidae; genus Bujurquina; species Bujurquina vittata. The sequence goes on from VUQK01017430.1 coordinate 24,867, forward strand.
GTCATGTTTCTGTGTGAAGGAGTACATCACAGTTAGTCAGTTAAGTCAGATCTTTGGGATGCAGCGAGTTGATCCCTCCTCTTCCTCCTCCTCTTCTATGCCATCATTCCAACTTGCCTCTGAATCCACCTTCTCATGCCACACAACTGCACGTGGTCCTTCTTCCTTCCTCTCTGCACAGGTTTGTTTGTTCTTGTTAATGGTGCCCGGTTTGCATCCATCCACTGAATTGCTATGATGTTCTCTGCCGTCCTAGCTTGATATTGTCACAAGGACTAAATCCACAGTCTTTCCTACCTGCCTGATGCTTCTGTTATTGATGCTGTTGCTCTACTGCTCCCTTTTTTCTTTTGGCTGAACGCTTTACATCACCGCAGAGCCAGCCTGAGCTGAGCAGGAATGCATTGCCTCCTCTTAATCTTGAGCGCTGGTATCAGGAAATCATGGCAGCTGGAGAGCCTCAGCCATGCCCTCCACCTCTGCCTGCAAAGTCTTTTGCCACACGCAGACATGGGCAGGTAAATTCCTTGCATCTTTTAGTGTCTTGCCAAAGGGCACTAAAGCATTACAGATCTCATTAATCACACCACATATTTAAGACTAGGCAGTCCTCTAGTGGGCAAAAAGGTTAAGTTAAAACTCAATGCTTCCAAACATGTCAGCTAAATTAAGATGAGACAAAACAAAAAACTTTGTTGATATATTCAAATAAAACACAAGAAGCAACACTAAGCACACAATGAAAACCATAATGGTGTTCAACTGCAGGTCATAAAACACACAAAAACCTTTGTACATTTGTAAACTGAGTAAGCAGTTTGTCCTCTCTCAGCTGTCAAAGTCCAAATCTGATGGTGAAGTTGGACAGGGATCATCAAACAGAAGCACCACTGCACTGCCACACTGCAGTGGTGCTGCACAGGAGAAAAATGCATCCTCAAAGGTCAGTTTCACTCAGCTGAATTGCAATCAGTAAGATGTAAAATGTTCCCTTCCTGATGCTTATTATGTGTTTTAGGGGTTACACTTAGTGCTGAGAGAGATGTCAAACCCACTGGAGATGGACTCCAGAAGGCAACTGGCTCTGCCAAGCAGAGGTAATCGAGTCCTTCAGTCTACGCGTGGTCTCAACGTGAATGCCCACAGCTACTTTAAACAGATAAAACTGTTGTGACTTATTCTGGAAAGGAGATGAAAGAGTAAAGCCTGTTATTCTCAAGGCAGAAGTGATATAAATGTTTTTTTAATTTATTTGAAAATTTTGAGAAATGTACATTTTCATTCAGAAAAAAAATGTTCAGAATACACATTTAAATTTTTTTTACTGCACTTTGTTCCAGTGGACATTAAGGTAAATTAGTGCACATTTATATATTTAAACAGAACATTTTCTAAGCTTTTATTACAAAAAATACCACCTTAATGTAAGTAATGAACTGGGTCAACTTAATGTCGATATCTATGGCTTAAAATCTTAACTTCTAAATACAGCACTTCAGCACAAAATTTAAGGTTGCATTGGGCAAAATGTGGCCTGATCATATTTGGAAATGAGAACTAGTTCTCAAACATTTTACCTGGTAAAATAAAGGTTTAAAAAAATGCTTGGGTCAAGGCTTCAAAAACAGGCCTTGGGTAATCTCACACCAGCTTCCCTGTCTACCTTCGAAATGTTTTTATTGAAGGGTTTGTTCTTATACCATTCAGAAGTTATACATAGAGATCTACCAATGGACACACCTGGGTATGGATGCACATTTATGTGATAGCTGATAAGTTAGAATTACACCCCCATTCAGTTATTTTAATTTTTATCTAAAAAAAAGTGTCATAATGTTGAAATTTCTTCAAAATGGCTATGTCCACTTTTTCCTACAGTTTATTTTGTCTGTGTTGGACTGAGTCCTTCTGGTCTGGATGTGTTTTTAATCTAAAAGTAGCAATGACTTGGCACCATCAGTAGAGGGTGGTGTAAGCCTGTCACACCTGACTCTGCACGCTCTCTGCCTGCACAGACGCCTCTCCCACAGTCCATCACTCCATCTTGCATCATCAGCCGCCACCCAGTGGCAACCAGGCGTATGACACCCTGAGTCTGGAGAGCTCAGACAGCATGGAGACCAGCGTCTCCACCGGCAACTCCGCCTGTACCCCAGAAAGGTGAGAGGCTGGCTCTGTTTCCATGGGAACACTCAAGTCTGCCCCGTCTCTTAGAAGGGTCACTGCTGCTTTGTTCCCGTGACAACATGTTTTCTTACATGCCTGCTCACGTGCCTCTGAGGTACACTGACTGTTGCTACACCAGCCAGATCTAGTTTCCACTTATTCTGTGAAGTTTTCTGATGTTAATGACTGCCTCTCGCTCTCCTGCTGTTTCCAGTGTTTGGTTTCCAGGCATGTCTGTTTATTTTTTTGTCATCACATGCTCCTTCATTCTGTGTGTTGTAGCACCTGTGGGTTAGAGGCCCAGAGGATAGAAGAGATGGAAAAGATGCTGAAGGAAGCGCAGCAGGAGAAAGCCCGACTGATTGAGAACAGAGTGAGTTCCCAACTTTTAGCTCCAACATTAAAAAAGGCTCCATTTTAACAAGGCTGGACATCAGAATTCCCTCACTTCCAAAAGCTGCAACAAACAGTCAAGCCAGTCAGTCCTAGGTGATATTAGTTTAAATGATCAGCTGTTTTTGCCATTTTTATATATTTTTCTTTTACCAACCTTATAAGCATAGAATTTTTATCTGCAATATCAAAGTAATATTAATGTTTGTGATATCTATTAAAACATGATTTCATAGTCAGGGAGATCCGGGTTGCAGCAGGAGTTAGTCCAGTGTTGTAAGGATAAAATGACTACATTTATATAGAGAATTGCATTTACATTTACACTGCAAGCTACATTATTTTTAACATGCACGCACATGCATACACACACACACACACACCTGTGATACATTAGGAGAAATTTTGCTCTGGAGACAGTTCTACCTGCAGACGGGAGGAGCTAGAAGGTGAATTGACCAGTGGTTCCACCGCTTCAGCTGCAGTCTATTGGTACAATATTAAAACATACCAATTTCTGAATATTATTTAAAAAAATTGAAATCACACATTCTACTGTTTGTTACAGTTTTTATAAAAATCATTGGCTTGTTGATATTGTAAAATAAACAAATATTCCAGTTCCACTACGAGTGAACACATCCCAACTTTGAGTTATTGCAAAAACTCTGTGTTCCTCCTGCTCAACAGATAAAACTTGCCTATGCAAGTGATCAAAGTGATCGGTGAGCTTAAGATGTGGCGAAACAAAGTTGTAATTATTGTGTTTACCTTTGTATTATTTCCTCATGTGGAAACAAAGTAGACTCATATGTAAGTTTCTGAAAGCTGCAAAGGATCATTTTACATCAGCAAAGCTTACTTTTACATACACAGACTTAAGGGATATATTTTACAAAACCCTGGATTGGGACTTGAATTCTCACGAGCATCTTCTGACAGTCATTTTCTTTGTATTGCAATATTTGCCTACCATTAACATATTCTCCCCGTCTCCCTTTCCCCCATTATTTTCTCTTCTCTCCATCTGTGTCTCTTTTTCCTGCCCCGACGCTCCCAGGAGAGGGAGGTGCAGGCTCGGCGGCAGATGTTAGAGGAGGAGCGGAGGAGGCGCGAGGAGGCCGAGAGGAGGCTTCAGGACGAGACGGCCCACAGGCAGAGGCTGGTGGAGGAGGAGGTGAAGATGAGAGAGAAGCAGTTCTCCCAGGTCAGTGGAACAGAAGGTGGAGACGGGTGGTGGGAAGAAGAGAGCGGAGAGGAGAGGAGGGAGGGGTTAGGAGACTTGGGGGAGAGGATGAGAGACGAGACACTAAAGAGAGGCTGGGTATATATGAAGATCAAAGATTGTCAAGGATGGGAGAGACTGGGGAAACAATGGAGGGGAGGGTGAACAGAGAGCGAGGAAGAACAGAGAGAAAGTTATTAGTGGTGGTGATGGAAGTATGATATACACATACTTCAAGCTTTAATCCTGGCTGATTGTGTTTACCAGCATCAGTCATAGTAGACTTGATAAGAAACACATTGAAATCAGCCTGTTGTTAGTTACAGACTTTGATCTTGAGTCTCCAATTAAGACTCCTATACAGATTAAATGACGAATATAAAAGTGAATGCTTATAGAAGCCAAACTACAAACAATTATCACTCAGCCCTTCAGTTTGACGTGTCCTGCAATTTTGCTGTTAGTACACATTCTCATCAGCATCATATTCAAATGTATGAAAAAGCTGTCTTAGCACAAAATAAAGCACTGTACAATACTTGGGTAGCTCTAAATGGTACTAACAGACAATGATAGTAGGTGGCATAAGATTAATCTGGTAGCTAAGCAGTAAGATATTCTTCTGGCTTCAAAAAAAGTAGTGGATTTGCCAGGTGGACCATCGTGTGCCAAATGAATGCTAATGTTGCCTCGAGTACTCTGGATGTGTAGAGATCCGAATGTATGTGAGTCATATTTATTTATAAGGCCTTTTATGTATCACTGTATGACCTGTGATAGTTTAGGAATCATGAAAATGCACAGTATAGCCTCATACTTGATTGGTAAGCAGATGTACTGAGAAGGCAGCGTCTTGTGTTCTGAGCTTTGAAAGGAAATCTTCGGTTAGCTCGTGAAGTTATCTCATTATTTCCATATCCGCCGAAAATTTGGTAAGCAGCACTGGAGCAATATTGGGTTTTCTTCACAGGCCCGTCCAATGACGCGCTATCTGCCCAACCGCAAGGAGGAGTTTGACCTGCGTGCCCATGTGGAGTCGTGCGGCCACAACATAGATACCTGCCCCTTTGTCATCCTCTCAGAGAAAATGTGCAAGGGCCACCTGGTGAAGATGGGCGGCAAATTCAAATCCTGGAAGAAACGCTGGTTCGTTTTTGACCGTCTCAAGAGGAACTTCTGTTATTACGTGGGTAAGGAATAAACAACAAGAGCTTTTTAATAAAACAAGAAAGTTGAGCCTCGGTTATTCAAGAGAGGCCTGAGAACAAAATACATGTATTCAAGATAACAAGTCAAACAAGACCATCAACCACAAAAAACTATTAAACTAATATCTTTGTGTTGCAGTATGTCCTAGTAATAAAGTACACATCGCCAGCCAGTATTTCAAGTTCACAGCTGGCATAGTGGACTTTTGAAGCTAATCTATCCTGTGATCTGGTGCCCCATTAGATGTGAATTCAGCTATCCAATTTATAGTGAAGCTTTTCTTCAAGCGTTCTCACTCAGTCTCACGCTCGCAGTGAACGCAGGCGCCCTTAAGGTACTTTTAAAGATAAAAAAGCTGCTCACAGAAAAGAAACATAAATGGGAGCTATAGTTAAAGACTTTATTTAAATACCAGCAAGTTCAAAACTTACAAGTTCTTCATTAGAGCAGAAATAAAAACAGAGCGTTACACCTGCTGCTCAAAACAGACAACACACCAAGATATTGCATCACAAAAGAAAGTAAATGACAAAGATAGAAAACGCAGCTCTCAGAATACCATCAAACTAATGATACCCTAAAAATAAAAAAAGAGATAATGGCTGTACTGGCATTATAACTGCCATTTTGCAGTTATTAGGCATTAGGCACTTTCTGATTTGATTCCTCCCGCCCTCAAAAGGAAATTTCTGGTTGTGATGGTAGATTTTTGTTGTTCACTCACACTGTTGTCCTCGGGTCCGCATAATATGGAAAACAAACAGGGAGATGTGAAGCAATACTCGTACATATGTGCTGTTACAATTAACATGTTTTTGTATGCTTACATCAACGTATTCATGAGTCTACTTCAACGTTTTCTTATAAACTGCAGGTAGCAGCTGAACTACGTTTGAGGTTTGGCAAACAGCATGAAGTCACTCCTGCGAGTGTCACAGTACAATTATTCATCAGTACTGATGGCGGATTATGTACTAGTGTACTAATCCTTGTTTTAGTTGTTTTTACATTCTTGTTGACTGCACAGCCTGCTCATTGGAGCTGTCTTTCAAAGTCCACTTCAGAATCTTCAAATAGCACTTCAAGAGCAGCTGAAGGGGAAAATTTCCACCCGCCCTTCCTTCCTCCTTCCTCTGAGGCCTAAAAGTTACAGCGTCTGTTAAATACTGCTCTGCGCCCTCATCACCAACAAGTATGAAGGACTAACAGTGTGACTTTATGTAAACCTTCTTTGAGCCTCTGTAAAAGGATCATGCTGTGTTCCTCCTCGCTTGGTTTTGCCTCTGGGCTCATTCACAGAAAAACTTTCAGCATGAAGTGATCAAACTACCTTTTGGTAAACAGGAAAAAAAAGAGGTTCCTTACTGTACAGCAGGCCCTGACCTGATTTATTAAGTCCACCCCACAGCAGTGCTGAGGCTCCTCCGAGAAGCGCACACACTCTGTTCCCTTACTGCACCAACTTGTGTCCCAAACACGTCTGTGTTTATTCACCTGCGAGCGAATGCTAATTAAAGTGACTCTAAGTGGTGTCTTTCGCCTTGTTCCTGTGTGTTAAAACTGTTTGTAATTCACGTCTATCAGACTGTCCTCTGAATCTGAATTGAGAACAATTAGTTTTCTGAATAATTCAAAAGCCTGTTTTGAGCCATTATTTTACAATCAGGTTCAAAATAGAATCCGAGTGTGTTTTCATTACCCCCGTTCTCTTTGCTCCTCTCTCTCCGCTCACTCGCCTAGCCTTTTCACCCCCTCACTCCTGACGAAGATGATGGTGATGACGGTGATGAAACAAGATGCAATACTTTCTCTGGATGTGTTTTTCTTGGGGAGGAGGCTAGCTCCTGGCTTGTTCGTGACTAATAAAACGAAACTCACATTTCAAAAACATTTATCTCATTACTAAGCAGATTTGACTTTATGGAAAAGGGAAAGCAAGAAGACGTGCCGGACGTATTTCAAAAGACTGCTTTTAATTGTTGGTGGGTGTTTGGTTCTCAGTTGGGCACTCTCTTTTGCATGAAAGAGACTAAAAGAAAAAGACTGCTGTTATTCGAACAAGACTGGAATCCAGAAACTGTTTTAGCAGATTTTATTTGAAGACATTCTCCTTTACACTTAAATGCCTGTAGTTTAGCCCCAAACTACAAACTCCTGTCAACCCACCGACTGTATCCGATGATCTTAATGTGCAGGTTTAACTCAGTGATTTTAAAAGGCTTAAAGCGATCCTGTGGGAAGAGCACAGAAATCCAAAGGACCGGACAGAAGGTCTGACCTGCTTGAAGGGAAATGTTGAACAGAAGGATCAAATGTAGTATTCAAAAGAGACTTTTCTTTTAAGATTTATAAAAATTCTTAACCTCGCCAGGAGGGGAAAAGCTACAGAAAACAGAGACAATCCAGAAAGTACAACTGAAGAAAACAAGTCAAATTAATAGGATGGTAAAGACTTCAGGCATAGCTTGAAATAGACTTGCACTTTTAATTAACTTTTTCTCAGATACGGCACTGCTCATACCTATTCATGGATTATGTGTTGCTGGGAAAAAAATTAAACACCTTTTTCCTCTATTTTTTTAATGTCTGCCTTCTCCATCTAGATGTAAGCTATAAGACTAAGATAAGAAAAAGGCACATTTCCTGTTAAAGAAGATCCAATACAACAAAAAGACCCCACCTGTTCATAAATATCTGCCTTTCACGGCTAAATTGCTCTGACCCTGTGGAAAGTTTGAGCTTGTCAGATTGTATTAAGTCAAGTGATTGTTAAAAAAGATGGGAAAAATGTACCAAAACTTGATCTTAAAAAAAGGGGGGGGGGCAGACTTAATCAATAATCAGAGTGAAAGGACTAACAGGAATGCAATCAGCAGACAGGCGAAAATGAGCAAAAAGCAGTAATTAAAATTTAGCTTTAAAGTGAAATCAACACAGTGAGGACTAAAGTCTCACTAGTGTAGTTTCTCTACCTTTGAAATACAATATCATTCAGCTTTTACGCTCCTGATCCTTCAGCTGTCTTAAACTTTCCTGCTGGGACTCGCAGTGTACTGATCCCAGTTAGTCCTTTATTTTAAAAGCAATAAGGGGGGGTACAGTGTTTTTTCCTCTGCTTTCGTTTATCCTATATTAGGATTAAATGGGTAAATTAAATGCTGTAAATACAAGAGGAACAGAACAGAGATTATAATGTGAAATTTATTTTGTCACGAAATGTCTCCTGTAGTCTTCAGGTACAAATAAACACGATCAGTCCATTGTTGTTATTACCCTTGGATCCCTGGCTGAATCTCCCGTCTGGTGCTTGGGCTGGCAGAGGTCTTGCATCAGTACAAGATGTAATGTAATGTCTCTTAATATATTTATTTTCTTTTTCTCCTTCTCAGACAAGCATGAGACCAAGCTGAAAGGGCTCATTTACTTTCAGGCGATCGAAGAGGTTTATTACGATCACCTACGCAGCGCCACCAAGGTAAACGCTCCTTTACTTACAATTCAGAACTTCATTGACTATTTTATAATATTTTGTTTGCATGATAATGAAGTATAATTTCATGAAAAGATTGGGTGGATTTGTTTGTGATGCGCTCAACTTCAAAACAATGCTTCATACTGTGCGACGCATTTTAAAATCACAAATGAATCGACACACGAACCGTCATTTTTTAAATTTTTTTTCAAGTGAAGATTCTGAATTGGATCCATCACAAATACCTATGATAAAATTTATTTTAACAGGCAATGCTGGGTGCCTTAAAAAAAAACAGATCCTAAATTTAGTATAAAACTACATTTCTGCAGAAGTGAGGCTGTTTTTAAGCAGAATCAAATAATGCCAAATATCTGCCTTTCATTATTTTCAGGGCAAATGTTTAAATAAGGCTGGAATAATGTTGCTATTTTGTCTATTTCAATAGTCATCTTTACTTACAAAAGGTGCAACAGACAGTTTGGTGTAACTGTTTTATTCACTTTTATGTTTTTTGTTGTTCTGAAAAATGCCTGAAAAAGCAACAGGTGCAGCTTTCAGTTGTTGCTCGATAATCCCTCTCTCTGATTTTTTTTTTTTTTTTTCCCCTCAGAGC
>VUQK01017430.1:33967-56618 GCA_015106715.1 Bujurquina vittata
TTTTTTTTTTTTTTCTTTTTTTTCCCTTTTTTTTTTTTTTTTTTTTTTTTTTCCCCTCAGAGCCCTAATCCATCTTTGACCTTCTGTGTGAAAACTCATGACCGGCTTTACTACATGGTGGCCCCATCCCCCGAGGCCATGAGGATCTGGATGGATGTCATAGTCACGGGTGCAGAGGGCTATACGCAGTTCATGAGCTGAGGGACCAAAGGGTGAGCGATGCGGTTGATGTCTGCAACCGAGCAAGCACCCAGACACCTGCGAGCCAAGCTGAGCTGCTCCCTGCCAGAGCCGGGACTGAAATCAAACAGCCTGACGGCGTGTAACGGACGGACTTTTAAAGAGATGAATAATCTTGGCCCGATGCCTTCTAGCAGATGAGGGTTCACTCATGACAAGGGTGCATTTCAGAGAATTCGAGAGTTGTATTTATCTTTCAGCTTGAGCTGTGTGAGTAGAAAAGACAGTCTGAATAGCCTGCCAGTAGATTTATAAGAGACTTCTCAGCTACATCAATCACATTCAAGTACCAAATGTACTGTCAGTAATTACATTATGATATTTCAGGAAGAACTTTTCTTACTTTATATAAGCTCAAACTGTTTACACCTCTGAAGCTGATCTATGCATGCAGTTTTATCACGCTAACCTTTTTGATAAATTTGTACTTTAAAAATAAAAAAAAATTCTCTCAGTATTTAAAAACACTCTATAAAGTAAAAACAACTTACAAGCAGCTACTCTAAAATATCTGATTGAGATACATATTTGTTGCCAAATACTTGTTTATTAAAGAAATGTTAATACCACTCTATGTATTATTGTAGGAGCATTATTTAGGCAGATAACACAGCTTTAATGTGTCTGTATTTTACATAAATACCCTATGACAAGCTGAAATTTAATAATGATTTTAATAAGAATCATAAATTATATAATAGTATTGTAAAACTACATGTAATAAATAAAATCATACGATCTATCTTTTGTTGCTTTTTGCCTCACAAAGCACAATGTTGTTGACAAATTGGCTAAACTGGATGCACTCAGTCACCACCTCTTCCTTAATTAGTGAGTCTCACAAGTTAATTATCAGCTTTCTATAAATAAACCCACGCGTCCTAATTTGTTGCTAACATTCACAGAGGTGTTCCTTTTAAATCACTACAGCGTGTCTATTTACACGAGAACAGTCAGGTGGTGTAATAAGTTAAATTGGCTCATTAACACTGATCAGCTACAAAAGAAACACTGAAACTGTATTTTGTGTTTGTATTTCTGGGGCAGTGTAATTAATTATATGGCTTATCCGCACACGGTGGGAGACGTGAAAATGGGAAAAAAACAAAACGGAACATGAAGTGAAATTACATGCAACTTTACATGCATGATTCAATATTAAGAAATATGAAACCATGTACTATAAAACTACATGAAGGAAGTTTCCGCAAAACGAGTGTGTAAGAGCAAGAATTCCTCAGTAAAAATGCATCCACGCAATGGATCTTCCCACATTCCGATCATATCAGCAAAGGTGGAAGTGCAGATTAATATTAACCTATAACAGGGGTGTACAATGAACTGACTCAAGGGACCAGGGGAATATTGAGCAGACGTGCAGGTAATCAAGGAAACACACCTTGCTGTTGAAAGGCACTAATTCAATTCAGCACTTGAAATGTTAAAGTTTAATTTCCTGGTTTGAAGTGAAGAACGCCTCGTGTGTGTGTTGGTACTTATTAAAATGAGCACCTTAGGTTTAACGCAGGTAATCCTTCCCACTCACAACTACTGCAGCTTCACTAATGTCATTCACACCATTTGCATTTGTCTGACCTTGGGAGAGATTTTCACACATTAGTGTGAAACGCGTTCAGTATCTCTGAGTCTCTGCTGTGCCCAGCTGAATAATAAACTGATCTTTAAGGGGGCAGCATGCACTCATTACCGTGGTGACGAGCAAGAGTGACACCCAGCCTTATCGTTGGTGAAATATTAATGAACCAGGGGTGATCCTCCCACAGTTTCCCACTCCCACACTGGCCTTTCCCCCAGGTCTTTATCACACAAATGAGATAGTCGGTGCTGTGAATTAGCAAATGTCTTACATGATTTTGTCAATATTAATAGGAGATATTAGCCTTGTCTGAAAACAACCAATAAAATCTGATGAAATGGAAGCATCTGTCAGCTCAGTGAAAAAGTTTATAGCATCACCTGTCAACGATCTCCACTCGCACAACCTTCACAACATTTCAGCGCAGGCATTTGTAATTTAGAAGTTTTTATATCCACATGTGCGTTCAGAATAATTTAGGAGATTAAAGAGAAAAATCTCCTGCCCAACCCTGAACACGCTCCCCCCCCCCGTGCACGCACGCAGGCTCAGACATCACACATGAAAGCATCCTTCACTAAATGCATCTGATACACTGGGAAAGTTCCACTCAGTGTTTACTGCTTTGAACAAATCTTCGCTTTCTTTGAAGAGAATGTAAACCGACAGTCGTTAATTCAAAAACAGGCTACACAATAGATACAAAGCTTTCGATTACAATGTTTTTTTTTTCTCCAGATTTCACAGCACGCACAACACAATGTGTGAAAAATATCCAGAGGGGAAAAAGCGCCAGCGTTGACCTAATGAGGACAACAAAAACAGAAATACCAGAACTGCACCCCACTGTGGGGTAATAATTCTTTGTTTCAGTTGACTGTATAAATTCACACTGTACATGTGTACTGATTTTGAAATAATCTATGATTATCTATAAATGTCTATGATAAACAAGGTACCACTTGTTCAACAGCTTGTTAATGCAAATATCTAATCAATTTTTCCACACAACCATCTCTAGTGTTGATAGAACATGGTCTGAATGAGAAAAACTATGCAGTGAGTGGCACTTCTCTGGGTGAAAAGGCCTTGCTGATGCCAGAGGTCAGAGGAGAATGACCAGAATGCTTCAATCTGAAAGGAGGGCAACAGTAACACAACCAAGGTATGCAAAAAAAAAAAACCCTCATGAACCTTGGGGCAGATGGGCTACAGCAGCAGAAGACTACACTCCTGTCAGCTAAGAACACTGAGGCTACAGTTCACATGGGTTCACCAAAATTAAACAATAGAAGATTTGAAAAATGTTGCCTTGTCTGATGAGTTTTGATTTTTTGCTGCAACAGTCATGTAGTGGTGTCAGAATTTGGTGTAAACAACATGAAAGCATGGATCCAACCTGCGCAACCATTCAGGATGCTGGTGGTGTAATGGTGTAAGGGCATTTTCTTGGCACATTTGTGCCCCTTAGTGGCAACTGAGCATAATTTAAACAGCCGACCTGCTTCTTATTGTGGACCATGTCCATCTGTTTATGACCACAGTGTACCCAGCTTCTGATGGCTGCTAGCAGCACCATAAAACACCATTCTTCTTCTTGCAGACAAAACTCAAAAAACTCCGACTGGTTTCATGAACATTACAATGAGTTCACTGCACTCAAATGGCCTCCACAGCCACCAGATCTCAATCCAATAGAGCGCCACTGGGATGTGATGGAAATTGAGATTGTGGATGTGCAGCCACCAAATCTGCAGCAACTGCGTGATGCTATCATGTCAATAAGTGGACTGTAGCGTAACGTGCCTCATTCACCCATTCATACAATCACTTTTTTTTTTTTGCACACCTTAGTGCTTTCTATCTAATATCCACCCACACATTCACACTCCAATGAACATATTGGAGAGCAACTTGGATGCTTTGGCATACAGACCAGAGCAGCCAGGAATCAAACCACTGACCAATTAGTAGATGGCCTGCTCTGCCTCCTGAGCTACAGCCACCCCTGCTGAATTTGGCTCCCTATAGTCACAAGGGGCCAGAACAGTAGGTTTTATTATACCACAGCAGAGGTAAGCATGAATCCACAGGTGAGTTTTCTTGCAGACAGGTTTTTCACAGAGAATGTTTGTTCTCCTGACTGAGGGAATCCAGGCGAGAACACCAGAGGCAATCAAAGGCGGATGGAGAAAAACAGTCAACAAGGAAGATTTCCTAGAGCCAGACCAGCTCTCGCACTAAATGCTGTAACAAGCTGCTGATGAGTGGGCGAAGAGCTGGTTCTCGTACGCACAGGTAAGTGAAAGCGGGTGTACCCATCAACTGAACAGGGAACGTGACTTGACACACTTACACAGGACAAAGGGAGAGTGAGAGAGAGGGAGTTGGAAAACAGTGTTTGATGAAGCACTGCATACACATGATGGAAGAAAAACAAGGAATAACAGGAGGAAATACGCAGAGAACTGCAGTGCAAGCTCCAAGATATGGAAGGGAAAAAAGGGTTGCAAGGAATGTTTGATGAAGCACTACAAAGAAACACAAATTCAGAAAGAAATGGAACAACAGGTAGAAACACAGAGAGCGATGCAGACTTTGAGAGGAAAACTATAGAATTGTGAGCATTTCGCAACAAAATAAAGGACAAAGACACTGAAAAGAAAGAGGAGAGGGAACACCTCGAGAAAAGATGCGCAGAGTTGCAGTGCAGGTTCCAAAAAAACGGTGCGCAAAAATACACAGTTGCAAGAACTACATAAAGAAGTACAGTAGGGAAATGCTGAATGCAGGAAAAGAAGTGACGACAGGAAAAAGGCACTGCAAGAGATGCAGAGGAAAAATCAGGAGTCGTACTGTGTGATAAAGTACAACAAAGGACAGACCTGCATGAGGCAACGAAAACACAGAGAGAAATAGAAAGAACGGAAAAAATGTCATGAAGAAAAGACGAAAAAATTAAAAGACCTGGAAAAAAAAGGTGTAAGAAACTCGAGGAACAGAACGAAGAAATTAACAAAGAGATGAAAAAACCTCGAAGCACAGAATAAAGATCTGCAGGAACTCTGGCAGGAAAAGAGGAAAAAACACTTCAGGTTGTTCCAGAATAAGATGATGACAGAAAAGGTTTCATCTCACAACCTGGAAACTTAAACATCACTTACTGGCATCACTGGCCATTTTAAAATCAGTAAACACAATCAACCCTATTTATACGCGTGTCTTCTCTGAATAACAACAACGAACAGCATGTGTTGAGCGTATTAGAAAGTTCAGGAACACAACTTATTTATTTCAAACCATACGAGCCGGTCCTGTAGTGAAGAAGTCTTCGCCTGCAACAATCAGGAGATTATAGAGAGAGGGAACTCGATTATTATCTACAGGGAGAAATTATACAATAAATTCAGTGTCCTTCAGCTTCTTCACAGTGAGTAAGAAAAGCTGAATAACTTAAACTGAGCTTTATTTAACATAACTCCCTGCGTTAAGATCAGTTGACAGGTTTGAGCTGGATATGAGGTAGCAATGTTTACATTCATGAATAATTCTCCTTAATTTGAAATGTTCTACACCGCTAGCAGTATCTTCACTACCTTAAAGCAGACTTTTTAGTGCTTTTGCAGGTATGAGGGTCTAAAGAAATTATTTTTAGAAAGTCAAGCTGTTACATCACACTTCAGCAATAGGAAGATGTCAACAAAAATATCTGGAACGGGGCAGAAATCAAATCTGCTGCTGCTGCACGGATTTTTATCTGTTGCAGAATGATAATTACTGGCCACTTTTTTTTTAAGGTAGACCTGTTGGACTGTGTCTTAACCCAGGAACTCATCTACATGTCTAAATGCAAATGAGACATGTAGACATGGTCAAGATGACCTGTTGAAGTTCAAACCGAGCATCACGGGGAAGAAGGGTGGTTTAAGTGACTCTGAATGTGGTAAATGGGCTGGTCTGAATATTACAGAATCCACTGACAACAATTTTTAGGGCTTAAAGAGAACGGTCAGCAGAAGAGAAAATCTCCATTTCTGGGTGAAAGTGCCTTGTTGATGCCAGAGCTCAGAGGAGAGTGACTTTGAATTAATATGAGGGCAGCAGTAAGTTCAGTAACCACTTGTGACTGAAATGTGAAACAATGGATGATAATATTTTACACCGGTTTTAACGTGCCGGAGAGAGTTAACATTTAAAACGTAAAGCTCGGCATCAGTTAACGTAAGCTCTGATTAGTGAACAGTTTGTTTTATGAGCATATGGCCCGAATGGCTATCGGCTGTGTAAAGCTCACAGGTGACAGACGCTGAGCCTCGGGGGGTTCACATGTTTCTGCAGAGCAGCATCACACAGCCTGAGTGCTGTAAATGACACAGAGGAACCATTTGGGACCTGTTTACTTAAAGAGACGAAATTCTGGAGAACACAAGTGACGCACGGACAACAAGTATGAATAAAAAGCTGTGATACTTGACAATTATTTTATAATCTTTGGTTTCACGGTAGCTCTGTTTTCTTTTACAGATCTTTTATGCTACACTGTACACTTTTACTGCACGGCTTCATTCAACATGTTTTCTGGAGTTGGAGGTAGTTACGAGTGATCTACTAAAAGCTGTGAGATCCCAGAGGAAGACAAAGCAGATGCTGTAGTCCTTTACATCAAACACTTTTACTACACCAGGAAGTCCTTGAGGAATAGCAAATCAACAAAACCCTATGACTGACTGGCTCCTATCTGTCACAGCTGAATGCAAATGAAGTTCCTTTAAACACCCGTGACTGACGCTATTATGCTTGTCACTATCTTGAGACTTGATTACCTGTGTTCACGCTAAACCTAAAAACAAATTCAAGCGATCAGCAGGCTGAACACACACAAAAATATCCACAAATCCCCTCTGAGAGGCTTCCATTCACAAGTCGTAACTGAATTCCATGTTTTCTTCATATGTTCAAAGAGGGGCAAAAGTTGAGGACAATAAATTCTGAGAGAGATGATGATGAAATGATGGTGTAACCCTTACTAACGTGCCATACATGCACTTGGCATGCAGCATTGACTTTTCTGACTTCTCTGCTCATACACAATATTCAGACAATGAATTTGGCTATCGAGTGATGGATGTCCTAGTCCCACTATAGAAAAACTAACAATAAATATTTCAAGCATTTCTGAAGTCCAGTTTGATCCTGAGTTGTTTACATTGACTTCTTTTGAAGTGTTTTTCTGACAAGTCGGAAAGTTTATCTATTCCAGTTTTTGCAAAGAGACGCTGATCTTGTTAGAGTTTCCAGAGGAAAGGGGGGAGACATTAGGGTCCTTTGCTGTGTGAACAACACATTTTGCATCTCTTCCTAAATAGTGACAAAAGGAAATTGTATTTAATAGTGGAAACTGCAGGGAAATGCTGTCATGTGGAACACCTTGGATTTCTCTCATGCTGTGCAAACAGGAATCCCTCAGTGGACCAATTAATACAGACAGAGAGAGCAGTCAGCGATTTTCCCGGGAGACCCGCCAACTTCACCAGCTACTAGTATCTCAATCTGGTCTCCATTACGACCACATTTATCTAGATTGCATCAGGCTGCCTTTTTACAAATCTCTCAGAGCTCCACTCCTAAGGTAACAGCCACATGGTGGGCGTTTTGCTGAATAGCTCCTCTGTAACAGGGCCGTCCCTTTAAAGGCATCAGACTGACACAGATGGACAGTATATATTTGACTTGGGACATTTCACTCAAATTCAGTTTCATCTGGCCATATTCAAAGAATTTGTTTCACTTGGTGTGGAAATAATCATCAGCCATCCATGGATCCATGGATAATGTGACTCTATGCAATCAAGTCGACTTGCAGACATTCACTAAATGACACGCTTCTCTGCGGACAAATCTATTAGAGGCCAGATCCTAGTGGTTTATCAATTTATTAAATCAGCAAAATTGGGGGAAAAAAAACATTTGGTTTTGGCAATATGTTAGTGTCACAGAAATGCAACTCAGCAAATAGGATGGAGAATGGCCGGGCAGTTAGTAGTGCCAAAACAAAGGTGAGGTAAAAGGAAAACAGTAGGGAGAGAGGGGGGTGAAGGGGGAGGATGCAAATCCCATGGCAACAGCAACCAGACAACAAGTCTAAAATAGGGGGCAGTGTCCGCTATTACTATAGCAACAGGAGAACAGCGCACTCGCTCAGCTTCGGGATTTGCTGAAAGGGGAAAAACAAAGCTTTATTCCTCATGAAAATGTCATTGACAGTCATTACCGGCAACTTCATTTGGTTCCACCAGGTGTGTCTCAACAAATTAGTCTCCAAAACAAGGATTCTCGGAGTGTATCGGGCTGACAGCAAACAACACGGGATGAATAATTTATTTATTGTTCACTCACTTAGTGTCATTTTGATCCGGCAATGCGCCTGGGAATCTATGAGCAGACAGGTTGAATTAACAAGTCAACAATATAACAGTGACATGCGTCGTAATGACAACAGAATAGTTGCACGAAAAAAAAGGAGCGAGATTACATCCTTGTGGTAACAACAGCAATCAGTAATTATAAAGCTACATCTTATTTAAATATTCATCAGTTTTATCGACATAACAGACTCGATCACTACAAGCTGAATGCTTTAGCAGCATCTATGTCTGAATTTGGTTAAACTGCATCACAAAGTGTGAACGCTTTTCTCTGCTTTGCAAACTGCAGCACCGTCCTCCACACCCGGTTTGTTGACATGAAACATGTGCACAGTCTGCACTGCAGAGAGAGGGGAGGCGGAGGGGGGATAACAACACGGCGGTGCGTTGCCTTGCCTACCACGGACCAATCATATTTCACAAGTAGCCGTTTTTAGCCAATCACACAATGGCAATCTGAGCCCGCGCAGCCAATCGCGCTGAGCGTGGACCACTGATGCAACGGAGATGCAACAGACTTCTACTAAACAACAAAGTGTGTTGTGAACCGTATAGCGCCTTAAAGGAAACAGTGGCATGCCTCACAGTAAAGTACAGTGGCTGAACTGTAGTTATCCTGAAAAGTCACGCAAGTTCACGCAAACCAAGCCCTCTCGATAGGGTGTTTGAAGTGAACTGGGAGACAAGGTTACGCCCTTTAGAGCTCAAATCTAACGCACTGTCTAGCTTTTTGGTATGCACAGCGAGGACAAAAAGATACTTTTCAGATTCCCATTTTAATATTAACACAAGTCGGTACCATTTTTTGTGCAGAAGTGCACTATTTTGTTGGCCTTTTGTAAATAATAATAATAATAATTTTTATAAATACATACAATTATTTTTTTTTAAGAAATGCAAGAAATTTCTCCTATTTTCCACCTAGTGGTATAAACTTTTAAAGAAACAACAAAAAGTACCTCCCTACTTTTATAAAGGAGCGGGGCATCGAGCGTGTGGGCCGTCCTTCGGTGAGCCGAGGAGGGAGGGGCGGAGGGATCTGCGCGCACGGAGCGGCTTGCTTTATCCCGGTGACGCAGTTGGTTGCTAGGTGTGAATGAAGTGATGCTTTGTCACAATTGAGCCGCTCCTCAGTTTACAGGTCGACCACAACAAAGCAGCACCTCGTTCTATTTGCCTTGTCCCGGATATTCCGAGCTGAAATATGGCTCTTTAATTTTTCGCTAAGTTGTTGGACCCGAAAAGTTGCCGTGCTTTGCTTTAGCAACGCACCCCCAAGTGCTCTACATTTTTTTCTGCAAGAATGGAGTAAGTGAAAGCCTCTCTACTCACCGTCCATACAGCTGTATTGTTGTTGTTGTTGTTACTTGTTGCAAGTGGCTACAGTTTGTTCCGCTTCTCCGCTTTGCATAATTTGACTTCAAAAAAATCAAACGCTTTGTTTACGATGCTCCTCCCTGGAGTTTGACTGATTGTGGTTGCTTTGTGGTCAGTTTTAATATGATTTTAAATGATTTTTCCTCTAGTCTAAATGTATTGCCTTCAGTCAGAGCACTAACTGGAGATACATCACGTCTGTCACTTCCAGCGTTTAATTCACTTCCAATGTTTAATTTAGATCTAGTTGCTGTAATTGAGTCCAATCTATTTAAGTGATTTAAAAAAAGGTGGCTATTAATTTTAAAAGGAACCTGCGATTGAAAGTAGCTAATCAGATTTAAACATCAGGGCAGCTCACTTGAAGAGAGGTGGCTCTTGTGGTGCTTCTTGTCAACAGCTGGGCCCTTGACAGCGTCACTTGGTCCCACGTGTTTTCAGGACGTCAGGTTAATTTTGCTTTGAGGCAGATTAAAGCCCACAGGACACTGCTTCCCCTTCTGCATCACTCACTGTGCCCAATCTGAGGATTGGTTTTGGGAGTTATTTATTTTTCCACTTTTCAGTAGTTGGTATTTAGTATAAGCCTTTTGTTTAAAGGATGTATTTGTATCCAGGTCAGTTAAATGAGGACCTGAAAGTGATTTCTTCTTTGTTGCCTCTCATTAAAACACAACGGCACAGAGAAACTTGCAGAGGGCAGCACTGAAAGACTCCATCTGATCATCCCATCAGTCGAGTATGCTGGATCTTTTCACACATTTCTGATCCCCCTCCTCTTTTTTTCTGTTTACCCTCTAGGTTTCATTATGCTCACCCAGCCCTGCTCTCTGTGGCCCATCTGTCAGACCCTGCTTGCTCTCAGCATATGCTTGGACTCGGACTGAATCAAAGCACCAGCAGACAAAATGATGGCAACATCAGCTCCTGTTTGGAAGACTCTTCTTGTCTGCCCGGCAGACCCCCTCGCTCTCTCTCACCCACAGGCTAACCACAGCCAATCACAGGGGTGCAGGGGGGAGGTGTCAGAGGAGAGTCAGCACTTAATTGGTGAGTTGCAGCTTGTACGCTTTTTTATATTTTTCCCCATTTCAGGTGGGCTCGGCACTGCAGCACATTCGTCCTTCTTGAGCAGTAAGTAATAAACTAGCTACGTCTGTTATATTAAAACGCTATAACTTTATTTGCAAAAAAAAAAAAAAACCCTGATCTGCCTTTACTATCATTAATCAGATTATTATTCTAGAAAACTGCTCCGTGCACTGTTGGATATTTTTATTTTTTTATGAACGTTATTTTTTTTAGCAGCATTATTTTCCTCCGACAAACGGCTTGTAACCGATGCATTTTTTTCCCCCTCCTCAATAGGTGATGGTCACACTGACTGGATGACGGAAGAAGTGGATTTCTCCTCGTACCTCCCAAACCCTCCTTCCCCTCCCTCCTCTACTAATGCATCCCTTCCCCCTTCACCTCTTCAGAATGATATCCAGGTGCCCTCTGACTTGGAGGTCATGACCTCTCTGCTGCAAGAGGAACTTGCCCAACTAGAGGACTACTTCCTGTCTGAACCACTGCCAGAGAAAGGGCCGAGGCTGGGAAAATGCGACAGGGGTCCACTGCCTGCGGGTCCTCCGCCATTCACTCAGCTGCCATACGCATCATATGCTACGTCCAACCAATCGGAATCCAGCCCACTTCTTGTTACCTTGGCAACCGGAGAACTGGACCTGCTGAGTATCTGTGGCGGGCCCATTGGGCGCTCCAAAATTCCAAGACACGCCCCGTACAGCTGCAGTCGACCCAGTGGGTGTGGTAGGAAAAGAGTTCCTGACGGTGTGAGGTTCAGTGAAGGTTATGACAGCAGTTTGTTGAGTTCCAAAGGAAGTAACTCAGGTAACTCAGCTGTGACCCTTTCAGGTAATTATGGTTGTGTAGAGGATGACCAGGTGGTAGGGAAAAGCTACTGCTTGGGTAGTGCAGTTGAGGTAAGACGATGTGCCGTTATACCAAAAGAAGAGAAAAATTGTTGCTTCACTCAAGATGTGATAGGTGGTGGGAAGATTGTTGGTGGTGGATTTGGCTTTGGTGGATCACTGGATGTACCCCATAAGAAAGAAGATCTTTTGATGTATAGCATGAGGGAAGTAAGCGGAGGTGCTGGTAATAGTGATGTGCTGAACAGTATCAAGACTAGTATGGAGGTGACAAAAGCCACCGTTTCTTGGAAAACTGAGGGCAGCGAAGGTTATCTTCCAACGACACCGCAGTCCGAGGCCTATCATAACTTCTTAGGCAGCATCAACGAGCAGGTGAAATCAGAGAGTCTCCAGATAGGTCAGCATGATCTGCACTGTAATTTCCTTGAGGATCAGGGCTCAGAGTGTCTTTTAATGACTAGGGATAGTCTGAACCTTGAATCTTCAGGGCACAGACAAGCATGTCGGCTGAAAGAAGACCACTGTGCTGTGAAATACGAAGTGGACATCATTCCAGTTGAAGGCGGGGAGCGCAAACAAAAGAAGAGAGATCAGAACAAAACTGCTGCTCACAGGTACGATTTTTCTTGATGTAATGCCATTGTTAGCAAAATTTCACAAGTTAACATTTTCACAGAATCTTCGTTTTGGTTGATGCAGGTATCGCCAGCGAAAAAGGGCGGAGCTCGATTCTTTGGAGGAACAGCTGCACTGCCTTGAAGGGAGGAACCGGGAGCTCCGGGACAAAGCAGAGTCTGTAGAACGTGAAATCCAGTACGTTAAAGACCTGCTCATTGAAGTTTACAAGGCCCGTAGCCAAAGGCTTAAGCAGGACACAACAGCATAATGCCAAGCTCCTGCAAGTACACTTAGAGAGCGCGTAGAAGGAAGAATATGGAGCTTTTTGTGTCTTTAAGTTTTTCCTGAATCAAATGTTGAATTTGTTTTTTGTAGCGAGGGGTTAAATGCATGCTTCGCTAATATGAAATATTTTTTACATTTTAAATCAACACTCTATCCAATGCTTCCATTGCTTTCGTACTCAAATCACTTGAGCCGGCACTGTGGCATAGCAATGCTTTAAATGACAATCATTTTTATGATAGTTCTCGCACCTCGTGAATCTACTATTGAAATAAGGTAATTTCAAAAGTAATGTAATTCATTATGCAGGTTTTATATTTGTAATAGCCTTATGTTAAAATTGATGTCAGCAATAGAAACAAATGTTTGTTTTTTTCCCCCTTTTTATCCATTTTCATTGGCGATCACTGTTTCACCCTCATCAGTAGTCCAAGTGGTCAGATGTGTTGTTGGTGTTGACATTTCAGTTTGGACATATTTCAAATCAGCTGCGTTCAGCAAAAAAAAAAAAAATTTTTTTAATTTTAAATTGGCATTAATATTTAAAATGAGTAGAAATGCTGTTGAATATCTATTGACTTTTACAACTGCGGAACATTAAAATAAAGAATCCTAAAATTTGGCAAAACTTTCTTTTTTTCTGAGAAAGATTTGACTTGCTTCAGGTTTATTTCAGCCCTAATAGTAATAGAATAATTAAATTTGTATGTTATTATACCCGACTTTGATAGAAATATTACTTTGCTTTCTATATTTACATTTGTTTAATTTTCTTTACTTTAAATGTAACAAATGTAACCTTTGATTGTTTTTTTTTGTTTCAGCAATGACTTCAAATAATGTCCAACTTCTGTGACCAAAATATATGTTTTTCTTTCATACTATTTTTCAAATGTATAACATTTTACTACGTGGTGACAGTATGATATTCTTCCCTTGCATATTGCAAAATGTACAATCTGTTTTGCAGCTCAGGATACACGATACAGTTCTACAAACATCAGTAGATAATCATGGCAGGAGATTACAGACTTGAAGCTTGCAGGTTTCCCTTATGAAAAACTGGGTTTTCCATGTGTACAAATATTGTAACTAGTATCATTTTAGCAGCCTTCCTCTGCATGCCTTTGCATAAATGTACTCTATCTCGCTCTCTGGAATAGAAAATCTAGGGTATTAGAAATAATTCTTTCTCTAAACTGCTTGTTAAAGCAATAAGTTTTATAGGCCTCTGGCTGATCTGCACTAATTTGTAACAACTTTTGTATGTTCAGGGAGTGGAGTGTGTTAAACCTTTTCTTTCCAGAAAATTGACTGGGGGAAAAAAATCTGATTCTGTTGTTTCTTAAAGCTTTTGCAGCTTTAGCTTTGGTGTAAGAAGTGTGAATTCTTTTTCAGTTCATTATAAGCAAATAACAATCATTGTTACTGTCATATGCGCCATGCTTATACCAAGGATACGTTTTCTATGCATATTTATTTTAAGACAATCTTGAATATAACAGCTGATTTACGGTAATTATTTATGCAGTTTATTTGGTGTTTTGCCCAGAAATTCATGTCACGTTGTTTGAGCCCCCTGCGGTGTACTATCAGTTCCGATTGTTAAACCAAAAGTGTGTACTAACACATTGAGCACGTTGTATTTTCAAGGTAATTTAATCATAAATTCACATTTCCTTTGTTTGATGTCAACTTTTTTTTCTTTGAAAAAAGAATAAAGTGTATCATCAACTTGGCCCGCTGTGCTTTTTCATTTCCCCCCGTTTATTATTTTATTTTTATTTGGGTTTTTTGCCTGCATAATCAGGAGTTACAATCTGCCGTATGATCGTGAAAATAAAATCTTCATTTTTGGATTAAATAAATCCGCATTTTGTTTTTGTTTTTTCTTTTGAAAGCAAAAAAGTTGAGCCCGTCAGGGCCCGACGGAGTCTTTTTCTTCCCCAGTCCCGCTGACCGGACACTTCCCACAGTTACACACAGAGAGGAGTGTAAACTTTTATTGTTGTCGAGCTCTTCTTTATTGCGATACAAAATTCAGTTTAAAAGGCATAAACATTTCCGACATTCAATCCTCCGAAAATGCCGCTTCGCTGTTTGCGGCTCAATAAACATCGTGAGCTTTATTTTTTAGCCCAATACCACAAATTTCCAGTTTACCTCAAACTGAAATGCGACAAACTCTCTATTCACATTTGTAAAAATGCCTTTAAAATCTATCAATAGCACGTGCTACACCTCATCAAATTCAGAAAATTCTTCAAAAATATAACAACAAAATAACAACACGGCGGTGCCGCGCAGAAACATTCCGAGATCAAAAATTAATTCACCTCCCAATGTGTCACTTTCATTACCGCTGCTAATGATTGCTGTGACAATTTCACCAATTAAAACGAAAACCTATCATGATTTTAATAAAGTTACATCATTTTTTTCTCATGATATTTAAACAGCTTGCTGCCAATAACTTATTTGTCTTGATAAACAGGATGTTTTCATGTAGTTCTCAAACAAATATGTTTCTGGTGGAGTCGCTCACAGCTGTCCAATGAGCTGATGATAGTCACACTGTGGAGAAACATGTTGTGAAGCCTGAAGAAGTTTCTCTCTGGCATCCAGCGACATCAGGACCTTTAATGCAAAAGAAAGTGATGATGCAAAAAAAAGTTTAAAATGATTGGAACAAAGTATATTACTGACTTTTGAAAAATGAAGGCGTGAACAAATTTATCTAAAGGACTGAACAAGCTCTGGGCGATGAATAAGAGCTTAGCCTTAAAGTCATTAAAACAAATGTGTTAGCGGTTTTTCTAATATATATATATTTTTTAATTTAACAATTAAAAAAAGTCCAGATTCTCTAAACAGCAGGGCAGATGCTCTTATTACTTACTGTAATATGAGCATCTGCCCTGCTGTGCCCCGCTCATTACCTCACGCATGGTATCCTGCTGGCTGTAGAGGCATAAAGTTCCTATGGCAGCTTTTCTCACTGCATTATGGGGATCCATGCATGCAGTTCGAAGAAGCAAACTGGGCACGTTTGCCTTCAGCAGCAAGGACATGGCTCCATCAACATTTACCAGGTTTCCCACAGCTGTACAGCAGTGACGACGTGTGAGGTCATCAGGATCAGCGATTAGAGATACCAGTATGGCCACTGTCCTCCTGGCTTCCTGTGTCCACCTTCTCTCTTCCTCCTCATGAACCCTCTGCTCTGTTATTGTTTCCAAATCACCTGGTGCCTCAGTATCTGAGTACTTCTCTTTATTTTGTTGCTTCTCTTTGCACCAACTTGTACTACACATACTCTCCCCTCTGGGCCTATCCATTTGCAGCCCAGCTGCAATATGGCCCAACCAATTTCCAACTGCCCTGCAAGCCATTCTCCGAACAGGCGTGCAGGAATCATGAAGACAGTCGATCATGCCTTTGAAAATGTCAGGTTGTAGAGTGTCTAGTGTAGGAGGCCTGGATGAATCAAAATTTCCCAAAAGTCTACATGTGGCAGCTCTGATTTGGTCATATGAATGAGCCAGTGCATGCTGCAGCACTGAGGTTTCTACATGAAGCTGAAGGGGGCAGGAGGGACAACAGGCAATCTGAGACAACACCGTGAGGAGCTCCACGGCTGAGTCCCACAGCGTATCCAGCTGTAGGAAGTCAGAGAGCAGAGAGCTGGCAGTTCTGGTTAGAGGACGCTGATGTCTGGAAGCAGTGAGCTGGTCGTCCCAGCATGTTGAGAAAAAGCAAGAAGCTGCTTTTGTGAGGTGGCAAACAGAACGCTGAGGATCACACAGGAGCAAACGGCTCAGCAGGGAGAGAGGCAGCTCTAGTAGTGGAGGAGGAAGGATTTGAATTACCTGCCAAAGCATTAAAAAACAAAATCACCCAGACAACTTGTCACACATCAAACAGACAACAACAAACAACACAGTGCTCTCCCAAAAGTACAGACACATTCAGGTGTACAGTACTGCATGCCAGACATGAGCCTAGTGCAAGAGTTATCCTGTGTTGCATCAGAGAATTGTTTGTCAGCGAGGTCTTTATTGGAGCAAAATGAGGCCCTAACCTGCAGGAGGCTTGTAACAATGCCACAGCTGTCATACAACTGGAGAATTGTGGACACGGTGTGTGAAGGCAGGTCCAGGGCAAATGGAAGACATAATAAGTGGCAGCATAGGACAGATAAAGTGTTGTGACTCAGATCCACCTCAGGTCTCACAGGATTGCCTTCGGCAAACAAATGAAGACTGTAGGGTATAAAAGATGCTATTGTTAGCTCCAGGCGGTGTAGTTGTGTTGCTCTAAGATTTGTTATACAAATGAAAAAGCGGTTTAATTAAGACATCTCAACACTAACCAGTCAGTGCCCAGCAGGCGGCCGAGAGTGTGTACGCATTTTGATTCACTATCACAAAACAGAGGAATGCACAAATACGGATCCTTGGTGAAGACAAAGAGCACAGCTGAGAAGAAGGAGTACAGGCCTGTAACACACACACACACACACACACACACACAAAAGAAAAAAAGAAAGAAGTAAACTTTCTGTTTTATTCTAAAGTGTTTTTGGACATCTCATAGGATGGGTATAATTACCATTTGCTGAACAGAAGTCAAAGTCTGGTGTTGTGCTTCCTAGTGAAGAACCAATCTTTTTCCACAGATCCAGAAACACAATTGGATTTAAATTTGAAGGCACAGGGCCATTCTCATGCTGTTTAAACAAAGCACAGACATGTTGATAATATCCATTCATTTACAGGTTTAACCAAATTTTAGCTGAAGTCTGACCTCATAAAGTGTGTTTAGGAGCAAAGAGAGGAGGCCATCACAGAGTCCCCAACCAGAGGGAAGAGAAATGTGGGTCTGATAATGTAGAGAAAAAAATAAAATAAAACATAGTTCACACCTTTTTTTTGGATCCCCTTAAGCTTTCAAATTACTGGGAGGTTTACATGAATTCAGTACCTCATACGGGTCCAAAACCATAGTTTTCAGCAAGAATGTTAGTTTCTCCACATCAACGTCAACATCAACATTGTGTTGTTTGAGCAGAGACAAAACAGAAGCAGCCAGAGGCTGAAAGACAGATAATCAATCAGCCGTTTCACACAACAGACCAGCTCCTCGTGTGTCAAGAAGCTACAGACACAAAATAATACATGTAAAACATGTTGAACATAGGTGACAGGTACTATTAAACAATTTCAGTGGGTACTCACTGCCAAAGGACTGAGATTAGGTTGAGTAAGAATTGTTGTGAAGGACTTGGTGATCTCTTCCAGGCTAAAGCATGAGAAGCAAATGATGAGCTGCCATAGTAGGAATCACATGTGCATGCACCTGAGTATTCAACAAACAACAAAATTGTCTCCAATGACTCCCCCCCAAAAAAACATAAACAAAAAACAACAAAAAACAAGTTATCAAACCTATGTTCCTGTTCCACCCAGTCAAAGTGCTTCTCCCAGTAGATCATGAGCACTGTGATCATTTCTTGAAGGACAGGGATACTCTGCTGTTGCTGAACAGATAAAAAAAAGTAAGTTAAATAGGTGAGGGACACTGTTGCATTGTGGAACAGTGCTTCAGTCCTGAGCAGCAACCTTAATAAAATCTGAGCTTTCTACTGTGTCCTTGATCAGGTCAAAGAGGACACGGGGTAGTCCAAGTTCACAGCCGATATGGTTCAACTTCTCAACATCAGCCATCGCTATCAGATTACGTAGGACCCTCAGTGGTTGGTGAATCTGCTGAACTTCTTTTACCATGCCACCTGTTAGCTGACCAAACAAACAAAGAGTAGATACAAAACTGTTTTGAAGAAGAAATTCATGCCCAGTGTAACAGGCCCCTAAAATTAACCACATAATGTGACCACACATTACGGTGTGTCACACTGGTCAAATACTGAACCCAGTTACCTGAACTTTAAATGCCTGCATCTTGGCTTTAATTTGTGGTATAATGACACTGTAGTCTATTACTTCTCTCTGCTGTCTGCTTGGATCAGATTCTTGGGTCAGATTCTCCCAATACTCCTTGTTGTTGACATTCTGGAAGAACAAGAAATGTGTCTGAGTGTTGGATGCATTTTTTTTTAAACACAGCATTCTTTATTTTTATTTTTACCAAAGCACATGCTCTACAGGAAAAAAATAATTTATATATTATCTAATGTGTGTAAAAGGTAGCTGTCACTGACCTGCCATTGCAGCTTGGCCTGACTTTCCTTGCTGCACTGTCGCACAAGTCGTGGCCCGATCTCTATAGAGGGAAATTCCTGCTCATAGTCTATGCTTATCTGACCCCTGCAGAGAAAAGAACCGTAAACACACACCTCCTTTTGTTTATGGTAGCGTAATTCATCGTCATTCTGAACCTTCATGTATACCTGTGTTTTGATGTGAACCTGGCTTGATCCTTCAGGCCGAGGCTTTGATCGTTAGCCGTCATGTCCAGCTGACCTGAGGTAACAGAAACATCACCATAGGAGGACTTGGGGTTGCTCACTCTAGGGGGCAAGACTGCAGCCGTTGCACCATTTCCCATTCCATCCTTATTTTTCTGTTAATTTACACAATACAGGTTTAAAGTCATCCACAGATTTCAGTATAAAAACGTGCACAAATTAATTACAGATAACTCACTTTAGCACTGTCACTGCCTGGTGGTTTTCTCTTATTAGAGCTTTCCCTTAGTTCCATGACCTTTCGCAACAATCTGCTCTGTTCAGAAGCTGGTAAAGACTTCTCTGCTACTTGCTTGCGTTTCAGCGCCAGCACATCAGGGCTGGGAGTGACTGTCAAAGGGCTGGACACATCTGTGTCTGGTAACACTGAAAAAATGCCATATGGGAATAAAACCATAAATGTCAGACATGAGAATGTGTAATATATATTTAAAAGCTTCCTAAAGAAAGCAGGAGTTTTATGCATCACCTAGAACACCATCAGCAACAAAGGGATGGTGCAAGAGGTCTGGCCATGACAACCGTTTCAGAGGGTCTTTGGTCAATAAGCCTTTCAGGAAACTCTGCAAAGAAAACATTAGGTAGTAATAATACAGAAGACTATGACTTTGATGGCACATCATGTTTAGAAAGAAAGAAAGAAAGAAAGACAGAAAGAAAGACAGAAAGAAAGAAAGAAAGAAAGAACTATCCCCAATGAGCCCTTTAACGGGCTTTAACTGTAATCTAGTCTTTTAAAGAGAACAACAAGGCTTAAAATTTCCAGCTAGCTTGTTAAAATACATTGAAGATGTTGTCATATATCTAAATATAACATAACGGGACTAAAGTGTAGCTTTATTGTACCGTGCAGGTGCTGGACATAGTGTCTGGCCATTTCACTTGGTCTCTCACAATGAGCTGCACTAGCTGGAAGATGGAGTTAGTGTAGAACGGAGGCGCCCCCGTGTGGAGTTCATATAGGATGCAACCCAAAGACCAGAGATCAGCAGTGTGGTCATATGGTTTTTCCTCTACCAGCTCAGGAGACATGTACAGTGGTGTTCCCTTGATGGAAGTCAGCACTAAGGTGGAGACACTCATTGTTCTGGCAAACCTACAGCAAGACGGTCACACGTCATTTATGCTTTTGGAAACGATTACATCTTTCTTCTTTAAAACTATCAACATACCCAAAATCGCAGAGTTTCACCACACCGGTTTTCCCTAGCAGGATGTTTTGTGGTTTCATGTCACGATGGAGAATGCGATGGGAATGTAAATAGTACAGAGCAGAGACTAGTTGGCAGGCAATCTCACGGACCTTGAAAGAAGGGAAGAATCATTTAATCAAGTTAATCAATTAAATAAAGCTTCAGGTCTGATTTAATTGTGTAAAAACAAGGAAAACCTGGCTCTCTGGTAAGTTTCCATCATCCTGAAGAATCTGGAACAACTGGCCCTCTGCATACTCAGTCACAACCACAACCTGTTATAAACACATAAAGCATCATGATCGTGGGGTTATACATTTAGATGTAAACAGAACTAATTAGCAGCAACCTATTTGAGAGTTAGGATGGATTCTGATAAAATATATAAAACAAAATACCTCAGTTTCTGTCTCAAAGCTGTCAAAGAGCTGGATAATATTTGGATGTTGAAGGCCCCTCATAATTTCAATTTCTCTCTTGAGACTTCGCAGCTGGTTTTCAGACCGACCCACCTTTGGCATGAATTTAAGAGCCACCACCTCATGGGACAGAGATTAACAGACGATTGGTAAACAGTGTTCTTAAACAAACGGGAAACTAAACTGTGCTCCGGTGGAGACTTACCATGCCGGTACACTTTCTCCTTCCCTTGTAAACTCGGCCAAACGAGCCCTCTCCCACCAGCTCCAAAACGTGGTACGTGTTCATGTCGGCAGTAGGCGACAAAAGTGTAACTCTCAAACTGTTCCCACTGGACGTTTGGATGTAAAACTTTAAACTTTTTAACTTTACAACTCACAGATTGTGACCAGTAATGGAGATTATCCTTCGGTATCCTTTTTTTTTGTAGGGTGGCAACAAATACGACATACTGTGGAAGTTTAGCTGCCAATTCAAAAAAGTGATGCAAACGATGTAGGAAAGTGTGATAACTCACACAGGCACGCTCGTATTCAAAAATGCGCCCTTGTGTCAACTTATTTGAACAAAAAAACCGTGTGTCAATTTTTTTTCTTATGACATAATGCTAAAATCAAGACCGGCGTTTGTGTGGACAACTTATAAACAGGGGTCCTTGAGCCTAGCAACGGCTTTTGCGTTCATGGAAACTACAAACTAAGCCGAACGTTTCTTTAAATTACTACAAAGTTGCTACTAGCAACTTGCTACTAGCGAGCGAGTCAGCTTGAGCCAGCTTCCGTTGATTTGATTTTCTCCTGTCTGTAGTCCAGTGCTGCATACACGACACAGCGTAAAGTTTATACCACAAATTACTGTAAAGCTACTTTAAATCCTTATGTTTTAGGGAAGTGGCCTAAATGTGCTCTGTAGACTAAGGTAATACAGACCAAGTGAAGTTCTCATATTTCCCCATTCACGTCATCATCATCATCATACGGTAGTAGCACTGCTGATGCAGATGAGGTGACATTTTTTAGATTCACATAGGGTAATATCAGAGACAACAACACAAAACTAGCACATCCAGTGTATTTTAATGACATGTGAGCCGGCTAGTATGTATAAAGAACGGCTTTACTTGTTTAATCTATCTTTGACTGACAAAAATGCTTTGCAATAAATTTAGCTGCACTGTTTTTATTAAAACTGCGCAATCCAAACTGAATTTATACGCATTTTAACTGTAAAATAGCACAAACATTGTTTTGAGTGAATAACCTGCAGGCTAGTGGTGTGGGTCGAAACTTTTTTTTAAATTCTAGATTTTGGGGATTTAGTTCATAATACGTCATATAATTATCATTCAAATGCTGATGCTTTTTGAAAATGAATTTTTAATCCGCAAATAACTAATAAAGAACTACCATTTAGAAGCAGCCTATATTGCTCAGTACTTGCTCAGGCGCAAAATTATACCAAATTAGGCTACAGCTCTTAAGTCAATTAAATATAATTAGAGTGGTTACGTTGATCTGCACTTGTGTCACTGCATTACCACGTCTCACTTTCTGGCAGCACTTCCCTGGGATCCCAGTTATTATTTTGTCCACAAGATGTCGTATGTGACTCTTTGAGAAACGGACCCAAACGCAACGTGGAGCAAAAGTGATGCTGAATCCTCACAAATAATAATCGTCCTTGAGCAACATTAACTGCAATATGATAGTGGCTTGTGTTATGTTTCCCTTATTTTAACATGCCTGTTATTTTCCTGCTGCCCACTGTCCGGTGTTTCATTTATGATGCAGACCTACTGCAGTAACTAAAGAGGAAGAGTTATTTCTGCTGAACATGCAACTTTTTATGTGACATTAAAGGCCACTTTGTCTTCAATCCATGTTTATAATGTGACCAAAAGCTCAAGTTTTGATGATATAGTGGATTATATGCAGGAGTGTGAGTGCGAAGTGCAAGATCTGCTAATTCATCACATTTTGTATGTTGAGACTTGTTGATTGTCCTGTTTGCTGAGTTTCAAGTGGCGGCAAAAAAAGGGGGGGGGGGGGTATGCCTCCTCACCTGACCCA
>VUQK01017430.1:56638-70214 GCA_015106715.1 Bujurquina vittata
TGGAGGTTTTAGTCGAGAAAAAAAAATGGGGGGGGTGGAAGTTGACCTTAAGCACGCATCCAATGAGCGCTTCGGAAGACTTGGCCCCAGCGGAGCAAGATTGTGTTTCCATAATTTTACACATGAAAATGCATAAACTCCACAGAAGGCAGCAGTCGGCTGAGCGCACACAGGTGGAGAATGACCAGGAGGAGTTTTCTCTGAGTGGACTTGCACGACCTGCATTGCTTTAGAGTCCTGCGCTTTGGATTATGCTCTTCAGCCTGATCCGTGCCTCTCGTCGCTGAGTTCGCAGAGTCTGTATCGTTTTTTGTTTTCTGTTGCCCACTGCAGTATTTGATTAATGCAACCATCGTCATGTTCATCAGAACAACCTTTCTCCTTTACTTTGTGGTCTCACTCTTAAAGCTTACTCGTTGCATGGAAAGTGAACTTTGCTTCCCGATTAGACTGAGTAGTGATGGCGGGACGGATTCTGATAACGACGTGGATATCCTTAATAAAAAATGCGTCCTCAAGATAAGAGCTTTCCAGCAGGAATTAGTGATCGATTTACAGCGAGACTCTAATTTCATAGCTCCGTCCATTTCTAACCAAGGTGCATTGTGGCTCTCCGATACCGATGCCCCCACTGACCTGACCCGGTGTTTTTATTCTGGATATGTGAACGCTGATCAGTATTCTTATGCTGCTCTAAGCCTCTGCAAAGGTGTACAAGGTGCATTTGGCTATCAAAACTGGGAATATTTTATCAGTCCGGTACAAAATGACACCAGAAGCGCAGAGAGCGCGCACATCATCCGGCGCAGAAGCAGCAACAACCTGAAGCCCAGCGCTACCTCCAGGTGCGCAGTGGACAGCGACCTAAGCCTCCAGGCTGCGCAGTCCTTGGAGAAATACAAGCGACTGGCAGACCACAGCAATGTGACCGAAACGATGCTGAAGAGGATGGGGAGAGCCAAAAGGTTCGCCTCGATCCCCAGATACGTGGAGACACTTCTCGTGGCAGACGAGTCCATGGCGAAGTTCCACGGAGATGACTTAAAACACTACCTCTTGACACTGATGTCAGTAGCGGCGAAGCTGTATAAGCACCCTAGCATCCTCAACTCCATCAGCATTACAGTGGTGAAGATCATGATAATATCCGAGGAAGACAAAGGACCCAAGGTGTCCGGGAACGCAGCCATGACCCTGCGGGACTTTTGCATTTGGCAAAAAAAGATGAACAAAAACAACGACAAGCATCCTGAGTACTGGGACACAGCCATACTTTTCACCAGACAGGTAAGGGAAACCTAATTTTATGCATGTTTCAGGTAACAATGGGGATATTATATTATTCATTTGTTACCTTAACGAATACCATATGAATAGCATATGATAAAGGAAATATGCAGTATACTCTTGTTACTGTAAACTTTACAACAGGTAAAAACTCCTGCTGTCAGTTTATTGGTTTGCTCTGAAAACACTCTCCACCTCTGGTGAACTCCGCGAGCATGCACACAGTCCACCAATAGCATCACAGCTTTGACACCAAGGCTGGGTCACAGAGCACTAGACTTGATTGCTCCTCATAGATCCTTAGAGGGCAGTTTTATAGCCTTGGAAAACGCCTCTGACTTCTCTCTGCACTGCCAAATATTTGGAAGATGACACAAGGTCAGAAGTGAAGTCATTGCTCACATTCATTGGCCAGTGTGATGTATGGTCTTTCATTTCCACTGTGAAAACTTGCAATAAAGTTGACAAGTCAGCCCAGCAGATTTAGTTACCGTGAAAGTGTTTAGTCTGCAGTCATTAGGTAGAGTCTTAAAACCTGTGCTATCAGAGTTAAAAGAGCCAGTGGTAACATAATAAGGTGCTATTCTGTCAGTATCACCAGCACATGATGATAGGTGATTGCACTACAACTCAAAAAATGCTTGTTATACCTGCTGATTTACTGAATATAATGAGCGTCAGCGCCCTTGGGGATGCACTGCTTGGATGTGTTGTTTCTCTCAGTCGTTCCCATTTTCCGCAGCTGCCAGCTCCTCATTAAACAGGCCCCTGAAGAGATGGGATGCAGCACCCACCTGTTTGCTTTAAGTCTGAAACAAACTGCTGCGCGTCAGCCTGCGTCTTTACCTGACATTTTCCAATCTGTCATATGCTTCCTCTATCACTTGTTTTTGTTGGCACAATGGTTCTGCACATATTTTTACAATACGACCTTCTTGAATAGATCTTGACACCTAAAGATGGTCAGCATTTTCCATAAAGGTATTCCAAACACAAGCGTGTTACTGGGATTTTGCTTCAGATGCAAAGCTGATGTTATAAACTCTGCAGCAAGTTGATGCAACCCCATTCAATTGTACTGGATACTCTCATGGTGAGTCGTAAGGATGTAATTTTTTATGTATTTATTTATTTTTTGTAATTTGCTAAATAAAGCAAAAAGACAGGCATCAAGGGATTCTGTCACCCTTTCACACCAACTTATTGCACCAAGAGAGTGAGCTAATCTGCTGCAATCAGAGGTTTGGTGAACTGTAAAAAGTACAGAAGTTCAGAAAAAATTCTGCTTTTAACACAGCAGGTTAAACAAAGAAATTTCTCCTCTAACCATTATGTGTTGAACAATAGATTCCTCATGTATTATCATGTATAAAGTGTGTGCAAAAGACTGCATTAATGGACAAATGCTGCAGGCAGAGAGCAGCATTCAGAGTACCCAACAAATGAAAAATCCAATCAGTGGCTTGTAGTGCTTAAAGCTTCATTATAGTGCCATCCAATCAACCAAGCTAATGCTCAACATTAGGAACCTGAAGCATGTAGGCCTCCATTGACTTTTTACTGTCATTTTCATGCTGAATCTATTAGCATAATTACTGCTTCCTAAAGCAATAAATAAAACTATGCAGGGTTTGCTAACATGTCCAAAACAAGCTCTAAACATTTCAAGGCCCAAGATCTCCAGTGTATTACGAGAGGCCTTTACTGATCATGAGATTGCATTTAAACCTGTCGAGCTTTGTTCATTGCAATCAGACTGATGTACAGGTTTTTTTTCCTTTGTTACTTCCATTTAGGCCTAAACAGACAAATTCAACCCTCCTAAACTCTTTGACATATTATATCTTTCAGCTTCAGATATAAAACAGTGATTCTGCTCACATGTCTGCTAACAGTTCTGATCAACACATCAAACGATTTATTCTGTGGATTCATGGCACAGTGTGACTTTAAGTCTGCCCAATTAATGAGTAGTATTTTTTCTTTGTTTACTACGGCTTTTAACAGATATTTTGAAGCCCATTCATTCTCCACTTAATACCAGCCCACTGTGTAATTTTGTAGGTTTTATGAAGACCAACTCGGTGTTGTCCAGAGGCAGTTGCGGTTGTCCTGAAACAGTATAGTCAGCATGATTTTTGTGTAAAGAATGCTGCAAGTGTACTCGGTTTCTTAAGTTGCACAGAATGTTTATTGTATGAGAGCAGCCAAAAGATAAAATCTGACTATAAATCTGCTAGAACGCATGTTCCCCTGGGGAGAGAGGAGGTGACTGTACTTTAGCTCACAGCTTGTTTGCCTTTTCCTACATGATAGATAATGGGCTGAGAAAGAAAAGAGTTCACCAAAGAATGTCCAGATGTCATAAACTCTGCCTGTGATGCCGCTGCACCTATAAAACTCTAAGCAGTACCTTTTTCAGAGCTTTTGAATATCGTTTCCAAAGCACAAAGCAGTAACGGGCTAGACAGGATTTAAAAGCAATAAAAACCCGCACACAAAATAAAATGAAAATTTTAGTCTGCTGAGGTAACGATTGTGTTTTCTTTTTTTTAATTTGCAGAAACACAAAAATTACAAAGACAGATGACAGATGTGGGAAGTAGGTCATAGCAAACAACAAACTCATTGACA
This sequence comes from Bujurquina vittata, assembly GCA_015106715.1. Classification (NCBI taxonomy): domain Eukaryota; kingdom Metazoa; phylum Chordata; class Actinopteri; order Cichliformes; family Cichlidae; genus Bujurquina; species Bujurquina vittata. Next base: position 60,560 of record VUQK01017430.1, read on the forward strand.
TGGGTGTTTCTTCTCTCCTGTTCATCTTGCAGTTCTTATGTTTTTTTTTTTAACTGAAATGGACCAAACTTTCAGATGTCCTCCAAGCACACGAGAACATCTGGATTAGATTTGCACTGGTGTACAATTGTGGTTTTGTGGTTTATTCTAGGAATGATTTGTCATAGCACTCGAGGTCTTCACTTGGCCCTGTGTTTAATGGTTACATTAAGCGCAGCAGTGGATTGTAGGGGCTGTGGGAGACTGAACTAGTGTTTTATCTGTAATAGCTGACCACCACTGGTTTTCTGTGTTTCTGGGTATGTGGAGACAGTGCTGTTTAGGGAGCAGGCAGATGGGTGGTTCTTTGCAGCGGTTACTGCCCAAGTTGTCCTGTGATTAGGAGGTTCAGCTCCAAATGCATACTCGCTAAGACTGGATTATAAAACCTGTGGTAGAGAAATAGGTCATCTGGAAACTCTGCTCTGGCATGGAAATGTTATGGTTGGGTTTATTTAAATTACTCATAGAAGAAGGTGTGCTCTAAACACTGTTTCCCACTAAGAGGATTTTAAAAGTGGGTGGTGGAAAGCACTGCTGTCTTAAAAGCAGATCTTAGTGCAATTACATCAAGACAATGTAATGGGTAATTTAATAATCTTACTTTCATAAACTGGACATGATTTCAATCAGTCCAACAGCATCATACTCAGACAAGTTAATTGCAGAGGTCTGGGAACAAGGTGACATCACCAGAAAAAAGCCAGACGGGGGAGAATGAGTGTAAGTGGCCGTCAAGTTCCAAACTCCAATCTCTGAGAGAGAAAAATGCAGACCAATAATAGATTCATAATCCAAACCGTCTGAGGTCACACTGATTCTTGTGAAATGAGGTCGTATTTTAAGTGATTTGTCTAATCACATAAAAATACATGCCTTGTGCCAATAACCTTTATTTAGCAATGTTGCACTGTTCCGTTAACACAGCAAATAACTCAGTGGGAATCAGCAGAACTGATGGTCAAATCTAACGAAACTGACACTAAATTATAACAGGTCAAATTATTCGTTGTACCTGTTATAATTGGCTTTTATAACATTAACAATACATCAAATACTAATATGAAAATACTGTGACTATGTGAAAGGGGTCCTTTGTAGCATGAACCTGCAGAGTCTTATTACCACGTAGCCCTCCATGACATTTAAATGTTTGCTCCACAGTTTTTACTGTTTTGGTTCACTGTCACTGTTCGCTGCTGTCTTTTAAAACCTCACTGTGCACTTTGTTTCTCAGCGTCATGCATCAAAGACTGATAACAACAAAGCTACTAAAGAAGCAGCTAAAGAGACAAATAAGTTGACCTCAAACAGAGTCAGAGTAACTCCAATTAAGTGATCATTTTGACTGCTTGCTGTGTAAAATAGGCAACTAAGGAGTGCTAATCAGCTAAAAGTACAAAGTTGATAAAAACGATATTGCGACTACAGGTATTGCAGCATTGTCTTTTAGCCCTGTGATATTCCTGCCTCTTCTTCATAGCTTGGCTAGCCTCCAGCCCCATTGTGATTAAGACTGTGGTTAGGAAGAAGGATGGATGGAAACCCATGTTTGACTCTCTTTGCTGTTAGCTCTGGCCGTTTCAGACGTAATCGTGCCATTATCTTTCTTCCATCCAGGACCTCTGTGGGGCCTCCACCTGTGACACACTTGGCATGGCAGATGTTGGCACCATGTGCGACCCCAAGAGGAGCTGCTCTGTAATCGAAGACGACGGCCTTCCTTCAGCTTTCACCACTGCTCATGAGCTCGGTATGCTCGGCCAGCATCATCCTTCATTCAGTACACATTAATACTGTAGTTTCCCTGGATAATCACATTCCATGTAAAAGACATCTGAGATCTCCTTCCCTCTCCACAGGGCATGTGTTCAACATGCCACATGACAATGTTAGATCCTGTGAGGACCTGTTTGGAAAACTGCAGGAGAACCACATGATGTCGCCCACGCTTATTCAGATCAACCGCACCAGCCCCTGGTCCCCCTGCAGCGCCGCTATCATCACTGAATTTCTGGACCGCGGGCATGGTGAGTTTGCTTGACCCCTGACTCCAGTGTTTCCCCGCATATAGCTTTATAGTGTCTCTGAAAAGCAAGGCAACAAGGTGTTGATCACATCAGTAGATCCCATGTTCACTGTGTTAGTCACATATTGCTCTCTTCACAGCTGTGTTGGTTTCATACGATAACCATGCTTTTCCTTTAGAAGAGCAAGCCTTTTTTTTCTGGGGTAAGAGTTTACCGATTCCAAATATTACTGAAATCATTTCTGGATAATTGCAAGTGAGAGAATGGATGAATTTCAATGTCCATCTATGCTTATATTCTCACATCTGCCAAACCTCTTATATTACCACTCTCATAGAAAAGACTTGCAATAGCCAAGAAGAAATTCATTCATTTGGATGCAGATTGTTTGCCAAACAGGACAGACCACAGAACTTGGCCTTGGAGCAATCCTAAACTTTTATTTTAAAACTGCCCTCACATCTGTCCCAAATTACAGGCCTTTTTCTGGGGAGAGTCGCCACAGTGGTTTGGACTATGAAGTGTAGCTGCATAATGTTTCCCATGCAGGTTTACTCCAAATAGACATTTCTTTGACTTCTCTCTGTCCAAATTGGAGATAATGTGAGGACAAACGTACTAGTTCAGTCAGAGATACCGAGGAAGATTTTTGACTTGACAGGGAGTGATTTCTGTTACAGTGTCGTAAGCTGGCTTCTCCTGGCCAGCTGTCATAAATCCAAACTTCAAAAAGCAGTGGGGTGGAAAAAACATGTTGCCACATGTTAGTGGTAATTTTCATTCAGTGCTGTGTCCAGACCTATTTGTAACCTGTTCAAACACACAGACACACACACACACACCACCACCACCAGCAGCAGCTATTGTTTCCATGATTGCTCTTTGGAGAGAGACTAGGAAGGAAGTGATGAGGTTCAGTTTATTTGGTGTAGAGTGATTTGTTTATACAGCATTGCCATAGTTGATAATTAGTGTGTTTCTCTGCCAAATCTGTGCAACTGTTACCATCGTACCACAATTCATTTTACTGTGTTATAATGTGTTGCGACTTCACCACAACATGAATGGCATAATAAATAATTCAAAGTTGTGGGAACCCAGTTTTTCCAACTGTGTTTGTATGTGAAAGAGTGAGGGGTTATGTGTGGTTATTTGGGGGGTGTGGGGTAAAAATGTCCTCCTGGAAAGCTTTTCATCCACTGATGTTGGCCTTTCATATTTCCATTTTGCACCTACTTGCCAGACTCTTCTTAATATTAGTCTATTCCTGCGAAGGTATGTGTTTGCGGCTTTCTATGCTTTTGACCTTTGTAGTGCTCGCTGGCTGGGTATCATTTTAACTGATATTTTAGTATAACTGCAAATCGTGCACAAAAGGGTGGGATGGAAAACGAGAGAACAAGCTTGTGGGATTTTAGGGGGAGTTTGAGGGTGGGATTGGGGTGGGGCTGACTTGTGTGTGTGTGGTTCTGTGTATGTGCCTGTGTGTGGCGTACACTACATATACTGCATCAAAGCCCAAATCACAAAGGCAGTGGCTGCTTACTGTGCCCACCCACAATCCCATCCACCCACAACACACACAAAACCACACATTTAATGAATAGGATTGTATAAATATTTGAGCATAAGCATAGACACATTCATTGTTCATTGTGCTTTTCATGTATTTGTGTATTTTGGTGAAATCCAAAATTTGCATCTTTTATACCTGTGTGTTCTAAAGTCTTCAAGGAAGAAGAGGTTCGTGTTGCCTCATTTTGTGGCTTTCTGAATCTCTCTTTTCTTAGGTGACTGTTTGCTTGACCAGCCTCAGAAACCCCTAGTTCTCCCTGACGTACTGCCAGGATCATCCTACAACCTCGAACGTCAGTGTGAGCTAGCCTTCGGAGAAGGCTCCAAACCTTGTCCTGTCATGCAACCACCATGCGGTCGTTTGTGGTGCACCGGAATGTCCAGCGGACATTTGGTGTGTATGACTCGGCACTTCCCCTGGGCAGATGGCACCCAGTGCGGGGACGGACAGGTCTGTGACCGAGGGGTTTGCTCTGCCAAACAGGTTCACAATGTGAAGGTAAGACTCACACGGTTCTTTCTATCAGCACAAGCCTTTATGAGGATCCGATAATGAAGATGTTTATATTTTTATTTCCAGGTGGATGGCCACTGGGGTAAGTGGGGCCTGTTCAGTTCCTGCTCGCGCACATGTGGTGGTGGTGTCCAACTGTCAAAAAGGGAGTGTAACAACCCAGTTCCATCACATGGGGGTAAATACTGCTTAGGGGTTCGGGTCAAATACCGCTCCTGCAACCTGAACAGCTGCCCTGACACAGGTACAAACCTCTCAAAACGCACAGCTACTGTATATCCATGTGTTTCTTCTAGAGCAATCACACCTCTCACCTTCTATATTGTCCCTCCTCTTTGTGTAGGTAAGACATATCGTGAGGAGCAGTGTGAGACTAGTGGCCAAAGATTCAACAGTAACCGTTTCGGCCACTCTGTGGTGTGGGTACCCAAGTACTCTGGAGTCTCCATCAATGACAGGTGTAAACTCATCTGCAGGAATAATGGTACGGGATACTTCAACACGCTGGACTCAAAGGTAAAAATAAGGTGTATTCTTAAAAAAAGAAAATCTGATTGGCGATCAGTCTAAAGTCAGAATACATTAAGACTTTAAATTTTTGGAGACAAAGATATCAGCGAGTCCTTGTAGAATAACATGAATATGTGTCAGCCAGCTGCCTCTGGTCTCTGAGCAGAGCAAGGGAAAGAGTGAAGGCGAGGAGGACAGTTTCAGATAGCAGAGCGTGGAGTGAGTTTGTGCAGCGGTGATACAGAGTTCACACTTCGGTGCATCATACCAGCTGAGAAAGAGCAGAGAGGGAAAACTCAGGGGGATTTGAAAAACAGATCAGCTGGATGTTTTAACCGCTGAGTCATGCAAAAGTTAGTTTGTAGCAGTTTCTATGTAGAATGTAGTTTAGAACGGTAATCATTAAAGATGAAAGTAGGCCTGGTAGTAATTTTTCCACATCACATTTGCATATAGACTGGATGTAGGGCAGCACTCCGCAAAACACACACTATACAACAGCCTTCAGGTATCTGTGTGTAAATAGTACACTTATGGAGTCATGCATGTATTTTACACACAATAACAAATAGTTTATTGTCCTGGTAAATATTAAACAGGTAAATTCATTAGGACCATCAGAACACAGAGTTTCTTTTTTGAATGTGTTGCATTAGATTAGTTATTATTTGCTGTTGTTTGCTTCCTCTGACTCATTTTTGATTGAGGAGGTGTATTTGATAAGAGAAGCTAATGTGGCGTGTTTTTATACCCCAGGTTGTTGATGGGACTCCATGTTCGCCAGATTCCACGGGAGTGTGTGTCCAAGGAAAGTGCATTAAGACTGGCTGTGATGGCAAAATTGGCTCCACTAAGAAGTTTGATAAGTGTGGAATCTGTGGCGGTAACAGCAAGGGCTGTAAGAAAGTGTCTGGACTCTTCACAAAGCCTGTGTGAGTATCACTAAGTCATCATGGGACAGGCTCTGCAAACCGTTGCTTGGGTCATTTTTTTCCCCCATTTGCTTCAACATAACTTTTATCACTTTTGCTCTACTATTACAAGCCCCCACTGATTGTAAAATGTTTGGCTTGCAGGCATGGCTACAACTTCGTTGTCATGTTGCCAGTGGGTGCAGCCAATATAGACATCCGTCAGCGAGGCTACAAGGGAATGGTCAGTGATGACAACTACTTGGCAGTGAAGAACAGTGATGGCCACTACCTGCTCAATGGGAACTACATAGTGTCAGCTGGCGAGAAGGACATCTTTGTAAAGGGAAGCTTGCTGCGCTATAGCGGCACAATTGGCCTCTCAGAGACCATACAGGCCGTGAAGCCCTTGCGAGAAGCGCTGACTGTGGAGGTCCTGTGTGCAGGCAGGATGACGCCTCCTCGCATCCGTTACTCCTTCTACCTCGCCCGTCAGATCAAGGCGGACAAGACTCTGAAGAAGGATGAGAATGCAAACTCCCACAACAGTGTCCTGGATGAAGATAGTGTCAAGGAGAAAGATACCCTAAAGATGTCTTACAAAAAGGATGCGCCAGTTCTGGACAAATGGGTAACCACAGACTGGGACAAGTGCTCCGTTTCCTGCGGCCATGGGGTCCAGAGGAGGTTGGTGCAGTGTCTGAAACCGGACGGGAAGCCAGGGTGGAACTGTGATTCTTCACAAAGACCCCCAGCCACCAGGGTTTGTGAAGAGCCATGTGCTGAGTGGCATATTGGGCAGTGGTCACCCTGCTCCAGAACCTGCGGGAAGGGCTTCAAGAGACGACCACTGCGCTGCCAAACCCAAACTGGGCATCTTCTCGCAAGAGGTGACTGCGATGGCATTCGGAAACCACAGGAGCTGGACTTCTGTAACATAAGGCCTTGCTAGTAACTTAAACCTATAAACTACACATATTTTTTTAAAGTTTAAAATGGGTGAATTGATTCCACCTGTGAGTATCTCCTGTGCTTGTCAGATGCGGATTTTATCACTTGGACTGTTAGAGGATGATGGACAACTGCTTGGAAGAATATCAAAACTATTGGAAGGAGAATCAAACCTGGAAAATGAATGCTGGAAGACATTTTTTACTGCCATTATCCAGACTTTGCTAAGCATTATCCAGGAGTACCTTTGATGCTGATATAACATAAATGAAACGCAAACAAAACTTAGTTGAATTCCTTGTACTTTCAGCAGATACAGAATGTCCATTTGCAAGCAATCAATCGAGTTTACCTTTTGAGTCTGGAACCCATTTCATGTCATAATACTTTAACTCTGCAGGCTTCAAAGTTTTAGTTGGATCTTGTAGACAGATTACTGAAACCTACCATTAGTTTATAGAATGCAATCTCGCAATTGATTCTGAAAGGAGACTGATATCATTTTCATTGTTGGATGAATACTTAAATGCAGTGATGTTAATTAATACCAACATGTTTTACGGTTTGGTGGTTCACAGCTGAAGTGAATCAAGGCTGGTAAAAGTTTTAGGAATAAAAGACGCTAAACAAACAATAATTATGTAGCCAGGAATTCTTCAAAACTCAAAAAGAAATTACCTTCACTGTAGACATTGTGTTTCAATTTAAGCTTGAATATGAAGTCACACTGGCGGCTTTTCATGACAAAACTGACTAAACAACACAGGCCAGGAAACACTGACCTAAGATATAGACCTAGCCAGATATTATAAGCATGCAAACACACACAGACTACATTCAGCTCTTCTCTCTCTCTTGTGATCACTTCCTTCGTTTGACCTAAACAATGGTCTTCATAGTTAGCCAGTCATAAAGCCTGTTAGGTCATGCCTGTCTGGCACAGTTAACATATAATTTATTATCAATAAAACAATAAATCACAGAGACAGTGTGTTTTCCTGGATCCCCCTCCTCTTATGGCCTCACAGCCTGAGCCAAGCTGTTCTGTCTGCAGACTCAGAATCCTGTAATCTATTTTGTTCTTTTTAATTTGAAGGGGTTGCATTCGCCAGTCCAACATCCAGCTAAAGGATGAGTCTTATGTTTGTTGGATTTTTTTATTTTATTTTTTTAAATGAGCTTTTGCACTTTGTACAGCAAAAGAGACCAATGACCTACACGGGCTGTACTGTATGCTGTGTATACATTTATTCAGCTCTGTGCAAAAAATAATGTAAATACTCTTTCTTAAAATCTTTTTTACACAGGCATTTGTAATGGTTTTTGACTTCACTATATTTATTCCAAAATAAAGTCATTACTTTACAGTTGTTACCGAAGCTTTGTTTTTTCTTTTTTCAGTTCCGCAGCTACATAATGTCAATATCAGCCTTCCTCTCAAAAATCGTGCTGATATCTATACTGATATGGACTGGGTAATGTGTTTGGAATGAAAGGATGCCACATGGTTTGATGGAAATGAAAATTATCAACCTACATAGGACTGAATTCAAAGACTCCCCAAAAATCAACATGAAAAAATGATGTGGCAGGCTAGTCCATTTTGCTGAAATTTCTTTGCAGCAACTCAAAATCATACTCGGTAGTTTGTTTGGCTCCCACGTGCTGGTACACATGCATGACAGTGTCAAGGGGGATCTCCTCCCAGATCTGGATAGGGCATCATTGAGCTCACTGGACAGTCTGAAGTGCACCCTGGCAGCATCATGTGGACTGAAACACAATATCAAAGAGGTGTTCTGTTGGATTTAGATCAGTGATATCAATTCCTTCATCCTCCAGGAACTGCCTGAATACACTCACCACATGAGGCTGTACATTGTCGTGCACCAGGAGGAACCCAGGACCCACTGCAGCAGTTTAGGGTATGACAATGGGTCCAAGGATTTCATCCTTATACCTAATGGCAGTCAGGGTGCTGTTGCCTAGCCTGTAAAGGTCTGTGTCTCCTTCTATGGATATGCCCTCAAGACCATCACTGACCCACCACCAAACCAGTTATGCTGAACGATCTTAGAGTCTTCTCCAGACCCTTTCACATCTGTCATATGTGCTCAGAGTGAAACTGCTCTCATCTTTGAAAAACGCAGTGGTGGACCTGTCAATCCTGAAAAGATGAGAAAGGAAAAATGTCTATAAAACCATCCCTATTTTGGGGGTTGTTCTGTGGTTGCCCCTCTAGTGCACCTGTTGTTAATTTCATTAACATTAAAGCTTAATGACTTGATGCTATACTCTGATTAAAAGTGTCCCTTTAATGTTTTTGAGCAGTGCATATAGATTTCTAAGGAAGCTAGTAAGCTTATTTACAAAGGGGTTTCCACAGACTCTATGGGTCCATAGCACAGGATACCTGTTAACTAATGCCACCTGGGGCCTCTCTGTATGGAGGAGCTGAACTGTTCTCCCTGTGCCTGCTGTTGCCTGTCTCTCTGTGTTAGCCCTGCAACAGATTAGCAATGTTGCCAACTTTTGTGTAAGAAAACACTGCTGTTGGCTGTCTCAAAAGTCGCTAAAGGTACAGTAGAAGTGAGGTTTGGGGGGCTGAGCACTTCTCACTAGCACTATGGCTGAGCAGCTGCATCCAAGACTCACCAAGCACAATGCAAATCGTTGCAGTGGTGTAAAGCATGCCGCCCCTGGACTCTAGAGCAGTAGAGTTCTCTGGAGTGATGAATCACTTCTCCGTCTGAAAATTCAATAGATGAATCTGGGTTTGGTGGTTGCCAGGGGAACAGTACTTGTCTGACTGCATTGTGCCAAGTGTAAAGTGTTGGGGGGGGGGGATTATCGTGTGGGGTTCGTTTTCAGGAGTTGAGCTCAGTCCTTTAGTTCCAGTGAAATGAGCTCTTAATGAAGATATTTTGGACAATTTCATGCTCCCAACTTTGTGGGAACAGTTTGGGGATGGCCCCTTCCTGGTCCAACATGACTGTGCACCAGTGCACAAAGCAAGTCCATAAACACATGGATGAGTGAGTTTGGTGTGGAAGAACTTGACTGGCCTGCACAAAGTCCTGACCTCAACCTGACAGAACATCTTTGGGATGAATTAGAGGGGAGAC